>LOJH01000004.1:19630-75376 GCA_001685095.1 Ellobius talpinus | reverse complement strand
ACTCAGGACCTCTGGAAGAGTAGCCAGTGCTCTTAACCTCTGAGCCATCTCTCAAGCCCTCTTGGGAAGTTCTTGTGGTAGGAGTTTTTATATACTTTGTTTCTGTCTCTGTCCCCCAGGCCTGCCTTGCTGACCATGAGTGTGCGCTGTTAGAACTCGGTTAGCGCTTGCTAGTCCTTATGACTAGGGATCCTGGGTTCTTATGCCTGTATCCACTGTGCTCTCACTGGCTTACTAGGTACTGACCACGGCCCCAGAGAAGGGAAGGTTAACTGATATCTAATACTGAGTGCCTGTCTGGTGCTAGGCATTATTGTTTCAAGCAGTTTACAGGTACTATGTCATTGATGTTCTGTAAACGAGGCTGTTTAACAAATGCAGAAGCTGGAGCACAGCAAGGTTATACATGTAAGTTTAGGGTTGGAGAACTAGAAATGGGAGAGTAGGGACTCGGGTCCAGGCAAACTGACTGTAGGACCTGTCTCTTATCTGCTCTGCTTGCGTGTGTGTGCAGAAGAGAGAGTTAATTAAGAAAGCACTTGCCACCACAAAACAAATAGACCTATGTTCAAGTTGAATTGATACTAGAACTTACTTTATTTGCATGAAAGAAAAGAGGAATTAAATATTTGTCTTAAGGGTTCAGAAGCTTGAAACTTAGCAAAAGCATTAATTATATGCCTTTGTTAAGCTCCAAGACAGTGATCTAATTTATTTTTCTTTATACCTAAAAATGTCAAATTTTGTTTCAAGTGATAAAACATATCTATCACATCCTGAAAATTAATGTCTTGGTTGAGCTCTTTAAGGGCTAATGTTAATAATAAATAGTAGCCATTGTAAAATGCTAGTTCTGCCTCTAACCTAATTCTAACTTCAAAGGATGACTTATTATCTACTGTGTATCAGGTCCCATGGAGAGGCAGATTATAATCATTACTCCTGTCATTCTAATGAGCCTAAGAGGCAGATAGTTTGCTACAAAGAACTTAAGTCATTGGCCCAAAGTCCTACAGCCAGTACTTGCAATAGTGGGCCTCAAACCTAAGTCTGACTCTAAAGCAATGTACTCCCTGTACAGTGCCACATAGCTTCCCAAGATACAATAGGTCTTTGTTTCAGAGATGAGATAATTCTGGTTCTAAACAGGAACTACCATTTTCATTTTTCTCGAGTAATTTGTTTCATTTTGTCCCTTACCTTTCTTGTTTGCTTTGTTTTCTAGCTACAGAAGAAAGGAAGCCAGCTGAAGTCCTTGTTGTTGAAGGACACCAGTATGCTGTTGTTGGGTGAGTAGCACATTTCTCTTTGAAACCTGCCTTCTTATTCTCCCTTGGAGTGAACTGCAAATTTTGAATAACAATGTTAAAAACTATAAAATATTTAAGGGAAATTTTATGATTCTTTTTTTTATTTTCCATTGTTCTGTAGTATGCTTTACCCATCAGGGACTACATTGGTGTCACAGAAAGACCCCAATTTTCTCATGTAACAGGAAATGTATAAATCAGCCTAAGGCCCGTGTAGTAACTGCTTGGTACCATTCTTACTACCCAGGTGCTTGCTGCCTTTTTTTTTTACTCTATAGCTTTCTTGGTGTGTAACATAGCATAGTAGTTTTAGTCAGACACAAAGAGTTCTGTCAGAAAATGGTTGCTGTTCTGTGTATCATTTAGCACACCTCACCATTGTCATTGTAGACCTTGGTCTTTTGCTCTTTTGTCAATAAATACATCTCTAATTGAATTTAACTGGAAACATACTTATCATTTGTGCTGCATGCCTTTTATGAAATTTTAAACTCACCATCGTCTTTAAAGCATTGAACAATTTGTGTTGTCTTTGCTTCTTGTCAGTGTTTCTTGAAGTAGCTGTTCCCTCCATAAAGAGAGTAGTGTCTTGTCACAACAATGTATACAGTAGAATTGTCTCTCTGACACCCTGGTAGAGCTATGCACTCTGCAGAGGTGAGGGAGTTACTGACTTCCAGTTTTCAGTTCTAGTACCATGGCAGCCGCACAAAGGATGCTTAAGCTGGAAGCTTCTTTCCAGTCACTTTCAGGTTGCTGAAATATGTTTAACAGCGACACTCCTTCCTGCCCTGTGGAATCTTTGCTTGTCTCTGGGAGGGCAAAGCTGTTTTCAACCCCTCCAGCTGAAGTGTCATTTCTGTCTATTGATTTGTTATCCAGTTACATTTCATGTGCTTGATGAAAATGGTCCCCCTTGTCGAGTTTCTTGGCTCTTTAGGAAAAGAAACTGTTGCCAAAAAGACTGAACTTCCTGGCTAAAGGGGACGAACGCATCTTCTAGGAAGATTATAAAGATCTGCAGTGGACTCACACCACACAGAGCAGACTCTAAAGCAGACACGAGACATACATGGGCTCCCAGATGAGTTTAAAAGTCTAGATGCTTCTATTGAATTTTAGTTCTTAATAACTTGCAGGCTTTTTTTTAAAAAAAATATTTATTTGTTATGCATACAATGTTCTGTCTGCAGGCCAGAAGAGGGCACCAAGTCTCATTCCAGATGGTCGTGATCCACCATGTGGTTGCTGGGAATTGAACTCAGGACCTCTGGAAGATCAGTCAGTTCTCTTAACCTCTAAGCCATCTCTCCATCCTAAACTTGCAGACTTTTATAAAGCATTATTTAACATGGCTTTCTCATTTCTGAAAGCTGAATGAATTTAGATGTCTTATAGTAAGTCATTCTTCCCCACTCCTAATTTCACTTGTACTTAACCTCCGATAATACTTCTTTTCTACTGTGACCTGTCCTGCTATTAAACTGATAGTTTCTCATCTTTTTGTGACCACTCAGCAAGCTTCCTAGGACATTATGTTCTCTGTAGAGCATTATAAATTCTTTTATATCACTGAGAAAATCCAAACTGTCCTCCCTTTGTTAATTCAAGAGCTATAATTGAAGACTGTTTACATGAGTGAGCAAAACCACTTGACCAGTCTTTTTCTCAGTGTTTCTGATTTTCTCAGAAAAGGAATACTTGTGTATGGTAGAAACTTGCTTAAAATTGCCATCCAGAGGCACTGGCAAGATGGCTCAGTAGTTAAGAGCCCTTGTTACTCTTGCAGAGAACCCAAGTCTGGTTCCTGGCAACCCATGGTGTCTAGCAACTGTCTTTAGCTCCAGTTAAACTCCAGGGGATCCAAAACCTTCCTCTGGTCTTAGTGAGTACTGCATGCATATGGTACACAGACATACGTGAAAGCAAAGTACTCATACATGTGTTATAAAAATAAATAAGTCTTAAAAAATGCCATACAGAGAAAATGACGTTTCTATAGCACAAAGTTTGACGAGACATTCATTATCAGTGTCTTGTAGCTGACTCTGAAGATATACAGCTGCCAAGTTTGGTATATCGCCATAGATGTTTTGAACTGGTTATTTGACTTTTTGATGAGTGTCTGTGGGTTATCTTTTTCTTCTAGAACTGTCTTGCTGTTAATTAGAATCATCCTTGAATATTGCCAGTGTGTGGATAACATTCCATCTGTTACCACTGACATGCTCACTCGACTGACAGATTTGTTGAAGGTGTGTACAGCTTTTCCCATTTATTTGAAAAATAGTTGGAAGAGTTCATTTATTAGAGTATAACTAATCTTTAACTTCTAAAACACCAAGTTATTTTTAGGGTAGGGTTTTGTGATACTGGCCATCTTTATATATCAACAAGGACAACATGCTCTGTCTTCTCCATATTCATTGTGTGCATGTGTGAGGTGTGCATGTGCTCTTAATGATAAGAAGACTGAACACTACTCAACTCATTGAGATCAGAACCTAAACTGCTTTCTGGTACCTGGCAGGAGCTCACTGAAGCTTCGGCTCACTCAAGTCAGAGATTTTTCTTAACATCATTCTTCTGGAACCATTAATGTAATGAAATTTGATTTCAGCTATTTCATACTAATAAGTATTCTTATGTTCTAGTATAACAAAGGCTTTATTCTTTACTCTCACTTTATTGAAAATGGATTTTTTTTCCTCATATAGTATATCCTGATTACCCTGTCCAGTTTCTTTACATCTGGATTCATTCCCTTTTTGCTCTCTTCCCATCTGGATTCATTCCCTTTTTGCTCTCATTAGAAAAAAAATAAAAAAACAGACTTCTAAGAGATAACAACATATAACAAAATAAAGTATAAGATAAAAACAAAATCAAAACATTGAAGTTGGACAAGGCAAACCAACAGAGGAAAAAGAGCCCAAAAGAGTCACAAGAGTCAGAGACCTACCTACCTGTGCACATGCTCAGAAGGCCCATAAAACACTAAAGTGAAAGCTGTGATATGTACACAGACGGCCTGGTGCAGACCTGGGCAGGCCCTATGCTTGCTGTTTCAGTCTCTATGAGTTCAGATGTGCTTTTGCTCAGTTGATTCAGGGGGCCTTGTTCTCCTGGTGTCCTCCATCCCCTCTGGCTCTAACACTCTTTCCACCTCCTCTTCCAAGGATTCCCTGAGCTCTGAGAGGATAGATTTGATGGAGACATCCTATTTAGAGCTGTGTGTTCCAGGGTTTCCCTTCATAATGTCTGGTTGTGAGTCTCTGTATTTGTTTCCATCTGATGCAAGAGGAACCTTCTCCGATGATGGCTGAATAAGGCACTGCTTTATGATTGTAACAATATGTTGTTTAGGAGTCATGCTAGCACAACTTTTTTTTTATTATTATTTACTTGTTTTTGCCCTAGGTTTCTGGGCTACCTATTCTCTGGTTTTTGGCACCCAAGCAGTGTCAGGTATAGGTTCTATCTCATGGAGTGGCCTTAAGACCAATCAGACATTGGTTGGTTACTCCCACAAACTTTGTGCCACCATTGCCCTGGCAGATTCTGCAAGCAAGACAGCATTGTAGATCAAAGGGATTGTGGTTGGATGGTGTTTACTTTTTCTCTTTTAGTAGCCTGCAGAATATCTTCCTGTACCAAAGACACTAGAATGTAGGGGTGAAGGTTCTATGTATGCTCCAACATGACCTCTTCATGTTCAGTGAGTTGTGTAGGTGTTGTTTTCAGCAATGGCGTCTTACTGTCAGTTTGTGGAGAGCAACCTATTGCTTTGATATCATCCTGGGCTGTTTGTGGATTTCCATGGCACCCCTTTGATATCTACCTTTCCAATTTGTATTCCCTTCATCACCTTCAGTAGTCTTACTGTGTTAGCTAAGACTTCAAGTATTGTATTGAATAGGTATGAAGAGAGTTGAAAGTTCGTCTTGTTTCTGATTTTAGTGGAATTGGTTTGAGTTTCCATTTAAGTTGATGATGACTGTGGGCTTGCTCTATAAAGTACCTTTATTATGTTGAGGTTTTCCCTTTGTGTCCCTGTTCTCTCCAGGACTTTTATCCAGAAGGGGTATTGGATTTTGTCGAAGACCTTTTCTGCATCTAATGAGAAGATCGTGTGGTTTTATGTCTTTGAGTTTGTTTGTATAATGGATTATATTTATTGATTTTTGTATGTTGAATCATTCTTGCATCTCTGGATTGAAGCCTACTTGATCATGTGGATAATCTTTTTGTTCTTGGATTTGGTTTGGAAGTATTTTATTGAGAATTTTTCTATGTTCATAAGGGAAATTGGTCTGTAATTCTTTCTTCATTGAGTCTTTATGTGGTTTGGGTATCAGGGTGACTGTGGCCTCAGTTTATGAATTGGGCAATGTTCCTTCTGTTTCAATTTTATAAAATAATTTGAGGAGTATTGGCATTGACTCTTCTTTGAAAGTCTAGTGGAATTTTTATGCTAAAACCATCTGGCCCTGAGCTTTTTGTATGTGGGAGGAGATTTGGAGACTTAATAACTGCTTCTATTTCACTAGGGGTTGTAAGTCTTTTTAAACTGCTTATCTGGTCTTGATTTAACTTTGATAGGTGGTATGTATTGAGAATTTGGTGGAGTATAGGTTTTTAAAGTATATCCTTAGAAGTCTCTGGATTTTCTCATTGTCTATTATGACCCCATCCCCTTTTCATTTCTGATTTTGTTAGCTTGGATATTCTCTTTCTACCTTTTAGTTAATTTGTATAAGGGTTTGTCGATCTTACTAATTTTTCTCCAAGAACCAACTTCTTGTTACATTGATTCTTTGTATTGTTCTCTTTATTTCTATTTTATTGATTTCAGCCTTGAGTTTGATTATTTCTTGCTGTCTACTTCTTTTGGGTGTGTTTGTTTCTTTGTGTTTTAGAGCTTTGAGGTGTGCAGTTAAGATGCTTGTCTGAGATTTCCAATTCTTTGAACTTGCCTTTTAGAACTGCTTTGATTGCGTCTCATAAGTTTGGGTATGCTGTGTATCCATTTTCATTCAATTATAGAAAGTCTTTCATTTCTTTCTTAATTTGTATCCTGACCCATTTTTCATTCGGTAGAGAGTTGTTCAGTTTCCTGAGTTTGTAAACTTTTTCTTGTTTCTGTTGTTGATATTCAGCTTTAATCTATAGTGACCTTTTAGGATGCAGGGAATTATTTCAGTTTTCTTGTACCTGTTGAGACTTGCTTTGTGACTGAGTATGTCATACAGTGTATGTGGTCAGTTTTGCAGAATGTTCCGTGAGGTGCTGAGGAGAAAATGTATTCTTCTGTGTTTGGATGAAATGTTCTGTAGATATCTGTTAGATCCATTTGGCTTATAACATCTGTTGGTTTCGTTATTTCTCTGTTTAGTTTTTGTCTGGATGACCTTTCTGTTGGTGACAGTGGGGTATAGATGTCTCCCACTATCAGTGTGTGAGGGTCAATATGATTTAAGCTGCAGTAGTGTTTCTTTTATGAACTTGGGTGCCCCTGTTTTTGGAGTATAGATGTTAAGAATTTAAATGTCATCTTGATGGAGTTTCCCTTTGATGTGCATGTAGTGTTCTCTATCTCTTCTGGTTAGTTTGGTTTGAAGTATATTTTGTTAGATATTAAAATGTTTACACCAGCTTTCTTCTTAAGTCTGTTTGCTTGGAATATCTTTTTCCATCCCTTTTCCCTGAGATACTGTCTATCTTTGATGTTGAGTTGTATTTCTTGGATGCAGCAGAAGGATGGTTCCTGTTTTCACGTCTATTCTGTTGGTCTGAGTCTTTTTATTGGGGGATTAAGTCTATTGCTATTGAGCGGTATCAATGACCAGTGATTATTGATTCCTGTTATTTTGTTGGTGGTGGTGGTGGTGGTAGTGGTTTTGTGTATATGTGTGTGTATGTGTTTCCCTTTTGATTTTGCTACTCTGACATTATTTATTCCCTGTGTTTTATGGTTGTAGTTTACCTCCTTAGGTTGGAGTTTTCCTTCTAACACTTTCTGAAGGGCTGGATTTGTAGATAAATATTGCTTAAATTTGACTTTTTCATAGACAACCTTCTTTTTTCTATCCATGAGGATTGAAAATTTTGTTGGGTATAGTAGTCTGGGCTGGGCATCTGTGGTCTTTTAGAGTCTATAGCACATCTGTCCAACCCCTTCTGGCTTTTAGAGTCTCCATTGAGAAGTCAGGTATAATTCTAATAGTTCTGTCTTTATATGTTATTTGGTGTTTGTCCCTTGCAGCTTTTAATATTCTTACTTTGTTCTATACATTTAATGTTCTGATTATTATGTGCCAAGGGGGCTTTCTTTTCTGGTCTAATCTATTTGGTGTTCTGTATGCCTCTTGTACCTTATAGGCATGACCTTCTTTAGGTTAGGGAAATTTTCTTTTATGAATTTGTAGAAAATACCTTCTGGGTCTTTGAGCTAGATTCCATTGTCCTTCTCTATTTCTATTATTGTTAGATCTGGTCTCTTCATAGTGTCCCAGATTTCCTGGATGTTTTGTACCAGGAATGTTTGAACATTGCCTTTGACTGATGTAGTCATTCCTTCTGCTGTGTCTCGGTGCCTAAGATTTTATTTTCTCTTCCATAGTTCCTGTTTAAATTCTTAAACTTTTCATTTCCAGAATTCCCTCAGTTTGGGTTCTCTTTATTGATTCTATTTCCAATTTCAGGTCTTGAACAGTTTTATTCATTTCCTTCTACTGTTTTTGTTGTCCTGGATATTCTTAAGGGATTTATTCATTTCCTCTTTAAGAACCTCTCATATCCATACATGTTGTTTTAAGGGCTTTTTCTTGTGCCTCATCTCTGTTGGAATATTCAGGACCTGCTGTGGGAGGGTTTCTGAGCTCTAGTAGAGACAAAATTGTTCTACTTATTTGTTACTGACTGTGTTTTTACACTGGCATCTGGGAATCTAGGAGCAGAATGGTTATAGGTCTAGGTGCTGATATCTGGTCTTGTCTTTGTTGGGTGAGTGTTTTGTTCCCTGGTTTCTGTTTCCTCTCTGGATTTTCGGAGAGTGTGGCTCTGCTGTTGTCTGTATCCTCTCTGGATTTCAGGAGAGTATGCTGGCTGTGTGTTGTTGTCTGTGTGAAAATTTTCTGTGGACCTCATAGGTGTGGCCACTGAGGTTTCCAGGTAAAATGTCTTTCTGGGTATTGGGAACTGACACTTAGGAATGGGGATAGGCTAGGGGCCTGAAGGGGCTCACAGGAAGGAAGGAGGAGAGCAGAGTGTTCCACAAGCGATTTCAGTGGAGAAAACCCTTTGCTATGTAAGTGTGAGGACCAGAGTTTGAGTCCCCAGCACCGACAAAAACAGGGTGGTCCTAGAGGCACCAAACGTATGTGAGTACACATGTACAGAAAAATAAAGGACTTTCATGAAGAGTGACAGAAACTGGAGTTAGAGAATTGGCTCGGTGGTTAAAACCATTTGCTGTTCTTGAGGAAGATTCCAGAACCCATATTGTGGCTCACAACCATCTGTAATTCCAGTTCTAGGGGGTTCATTGCCTACTTCTGACTTATGTAGAGCCCAGGCATAGACATGGTACACATTTATAATTGCGGCAAAATACTCACACATAAAATATAGATCTTTAACAGAAAAGAGTGATTGAAACCTTAACTGCTTTTGGAAGGCAGCTATGCTCACCACTATACCACCAACACAAAACCTAACTGCTTTTGTAAATGTAGATTAGAGATTAATTTCCAAAATCTGATTTTCAGATTTCTCAATTTTTTTCCCCACCAGAAGTCAATAAGAGTCTACCTGTCCTGTCCCCTTTTCATTAATGTATAAATAGATTATAGTTACTTTTACTAGAAAATTCATCAAACCATTGTAGCGAGCCATTCCTCTCGGCACTTGGGAAGCTGAGGCAGGAGAATTGCCAGCATGGATTATGTAGTGAGTTCAGATCAGTGTGCACCATAGAGTGAAACCTGTCTCTAAAAAAAGAAAAATTCAACTAAAACATAAATTCATGATTTGTAATGAGAGGAGGGTGAGCAGAGAAGGAGTATATTTGTATCTCTGGGGCAGTTACTTTAATGAACTGATCAAATTATTTTCCTTCTTCCTTTGTTAGTACTTCAATTCAAGAAGTTGCCAGTTAGTTCTTGGAGCTGGTGCATTGCAAGTTGTTGGACTAAAAACAATAACTACAAAAAATTTGGGTATGAATTCTTCATTTAGTTCCCATACTGAGTTGTTAGAATGTCACTTTTGTATCGTGTTAGTGCTTGATGTTTATATGGCTTGAACCAGAGCCTGTGAAAGTGGCAGATGCCACGTTAGCCTTCATGTGGTGTGTGTGTGCGCTCTAGGAAGTTCCCATTGTTCCAGGTTGTATGGAAGATGTGTCGCTTTCTAAAATATAATACCGTGTATAAAGTATTTCCGGAAACACGCATTAAAAAGCACTTTGGGAAAAGAATCAGCTGTGCCAGTGTCCTCGGGCTGTTCATGGGCATAGTGGAAGAGTAGCATGTTCATTGCCAAACTACTTCCTTGTGCAAATGAAATATATTGTTTTCTGCCATGGTGCTTTTCACTTGTGAAATAAACTGGAATCTGTATAAGATTAGTGTGGATGTTTTTACTTAATTTGATAATTAAAATCCACTAATATCTTTGTTTTTCCATTCTTATTTACTACCCAACTCCAGCCCTTTCTTCACGGTGTTTGCAGTTAATTGTGCACTACATTCCTGTGATCCGGGCTCATTTTGAAGCCCGACTACCCTCTAAGCAATGGAGCATGCTTAGGCATTTTGATCATATCACCAAGGTACTTCTCACCTGTTTTCTATTGGAGTTTCACAAATGTCTTCTTTAATTGTTAAGTGTTTTGAAAATATGTCTTAGGAAATTTTAAAATACAGTGTTATTTCTCCTTACAGGATTACCATGACCATATAGCCGAAATATCAGCTAAGCTTGTAGCGATAATGGACAGCCTATTTGATAAGCTTTTGTCAAAGGTAATGATTCTTCTAAATGATTAAGCTTGGCATATGTCTAAGGCATTGTGATTTTGCATTTTGTAGAGAATTCTAGATACACAGGGACATGGTAAGACAATCTAATTGTTTACGAGGTATTTACCGATTGGTCAAAATTTTCACTTTTTTTCGCCAGGAAAATTTAATCATCTCTTAGGGCCCTTTAGTGGTCGCTTACAGTTGCATTGCAGACCCTACTCTCAGTTAGGAGGAGAGTGCCACAGAGGGAGGGGAGGGAGGAGATAAAGACAGGGAGGCATGTTGGTGCACCGACACCCTAGCCATGAGAAGAGAATTTCCCCAGAAGCTTTTCAGTGTTCATATTTATTACCTATATTTGACAGATAGTGACATTTTGCTTTTTATTCAAATATGTTACAGTAAATTTGAAGCAGGATGGTATTTTATCTCCCAGTACTCCGGTGTATGTACCATCCTGCTTCAAATGCACTGTAACATATTTAATTCAGAAGGCTAGGGAGATCCCTCAGTCAGCAAAGTGCCTTCCTTTCACATAGGACCGATGGGTTTCTTTTTGTCTTTAAAAGAGGGAAACATAGTGGCAAATGCTTGTGGTCCCTACTCAGGGGAGGTGGAGACAGGCAAATGCCTGGGGTTTGATGGCCAGCCAACTTAGCCATCTTGGTGACTTTCAGGCCGGTGAGAAATCTGTCTCATAATATAAGGTGGATGGCATTTGAGGAGTATCACACAGGTGTCCACTTGCGGTCACACATCGACATTTGGACATCCACCCTCTCACACAAATCAAATCTTAAAGGAACAGTCTTCCATAGGAACACTGCAGTTACCACACCTAAGGATGTTACCAGGAACTCCCGTGTCCTCTGCTGACGCCTCACATGTTTGGGACTTAGCCAATGACTCAGCTTACCTTTTACTGTGATTTCTTTGGACAAAGACTTCTCTGTGTAATTCATTCATTACATTTGCTGATTGTGTCTCTCAAGTTCTTTTGTTTTGATAAACTAGAGCATTCCCCTCCACAGTTTTGTTTGGTTGTGTTACTGCCCTAGAGGATGTGGCCAGGCCTTAGAGCAGAGGTGTGTGCTCCTTTCATGGTAACTTTCCACCTGTCTGCCTGGCACCTTGCATTCCCATGTTAACAAGTCTGCCTTTGCTGCTCCCTGACTTGCTTGCCCAGAACTTTAATCTTTTTAAAATTCATACCAAAATAGAAGACAGGATTTGTTTGGGTTTGTCTTTTAGGTTTTAGCTTTTCATTTTCTTGCCTGAAATTTTAATTTTGAAAATATATGCCACAATAATATAGTCTAGACTATTTTAAGATGCTAATAAGGGTGCCATTTCTTGTATTGAATGAGTCTATCTGCAATTATACTGACAGCTTGACTAATTAGTATCTTACTCATTTATTCACTTATGCAAACCATCGTGCTGGGTAACAGGGCAACACAGAGTAGATCAGTCTTCCATCTGGTCCTCCAATAGTAAAGCTCTAGTAGGAAAAAGACTAGCTTCAGCAACCAAGAAGCGTATGTGAAACATTGTGAGTAAGGAATTGGTTCCACATGTTGGAGCTTTTACTGCTGTGGAAGATACGGTTGCCAGCTAGGAGAGAAGAGCTGGGAAAGCATTCCAGCTGTTGCATGCATATGAAGTTTGCTTTTAAAGGGTGAGGTTAGGGCAATGAAATTAACATGCAAAAGTCTATGAGATAACATGTTGGAAAGCGTAAGAAACCAATTCTGTGTCACACTTAGGCAGACCCAAATTAAGTCTCATGTTTGCTACAGACTAGCCAGTGAAGGACCATCAGTGACAGTCTCCACCTTCAGATGGGAATAATAGGATGATCTCAGAGTGGGAGTTAGGGAGAGGATATATATCTCTGTGTGTTGGTGCACTCTTTGTTTTTTATTGTGTTTGATTGTAGTGAGTGTTAGTAAATTGTCAGCTGCCAATATTCTGCTGTTGTTACTAGTAACTCAGGTGAGTGCTGAAGTCTGCTAATGCACTGGGTTGCACACACAGGAATGGGGGCACACTGCAATAGTCTCCATTGCTATAAATCAATGTAATTCAGGTTTATTGAGGTATAGTTTATACTCAATAAAATTCACTTTCAGGTACACAATTTGGTGTCTTAAAATTCATATATATATATACACACATACATACACATACATATGTAATGAAATGTCCACATTCAAGATAAAGAAAATTATTGACAAACCTTCTCTTGGACACTTTAGTTTTGCTTCTCCCAGAAGTCCTTCATATGGAGTTACATCCTGTTGTGCCAGACTCCTTTTGTTCAGCATAATGCTTTTTGGAATCGATGGATGCAACCTAATTCTTTATATGCTAATAAAAATAACTTTTAGAAAAGGGGCAATTGTGGGACTTCTGTTGAAGCTTTGCTTGTTGGCGACTGAAGAGAAGGGTGATGAAGAGGGGACAGCTGGGAGGCGCAGTGCTGGGAGGCGCAGTGCTGGGGAGAGTTTGTAGTGTGCTCATGTGAGGCGCCGCAGCACGATGAGCAGGAGAGCCAGGAAAGTTACTGTTTGGGACATAGGGTGTTTTTAGTGACTTTTCCCCCAAAGAGAAATTCCAGAAGACTGTAAGGAAAGGTCTCTCGGGTGGAGGCGAATTACTATTGTGTCAAGTTTAAGTGACTGAAGGGTGCAGTAATGAAAGTGAGATCACCATTAGGAAAAGCAGAGATAGAGAATGGTTGAGGGATGGGTTAGCCATTTTAGGGGTGACAAAGCAAATGCCTATAAATAGGATGACTTGAAACCTCAGTTCCGGTCCCAGTGAGTCCAGACTCTTTCTGAAGGCCTTTCTCTAGTGCGTGGTGTTTGCTGAGTCCATGACATTCTTTGCCTTGTAATCCCCAATGCTACATCTATCTTCATGTATCTGAATTTCTTCTACCACCAGGATATTTTGAAAACATCATCAAAACTCCAGAAATAGTGGTGTTTCATGAGGAGGCAGAGAGCCTAGTCATTACATCTTGCCAGTGGTGTTATGAAATGGTGCAGCCATTTTGGAATATAGTTTGGTATTTCCTGATAAGTTAAACATGAAGTTCACATGACCCACTGACTTCTGTTACTTACATATCCTAAAGAGCTAAAATAATGCACACCAAAACCTTCACACGTGTTCATAACGGCATAATTCATAGCAGCTCCAAGTTCTATCAGCTGACAAGTGGTGGAGACAGCGGTCCTCTCATAGTGTAGCATATTCAGCCAGCAAAGGGATGGAGTACATTCGCATGCCACAGCAAGAATAATCAGGAAAGCATTGTGTGAAAGAGCCAGCCACACAAGTCACGTTTCATAATTCTGCGTGTAAGAACTAGATAGGAATTGAAGGAGCTTTAATTTAAACCCAAACGGCAGTTTTAAGGCTGGAAGTAGCTTATGGTCTAGTAAACTCTTTTACTTCCCATAAACTAGATGAAGTTATTGACCAAAAGTTTCTTAAGATTCGCATGGTAGTACAAACCTCAGCTGAAGACCTGAGCCCTATTGCCAGAATTAGATGTATGGAGGCACAGAAAACTCAGGGAACATCAGAGACACTGCATAGTCCAAAAGACTAAAGATAATTCTCATTCTTTTTCCCTTGCCAGTACGAGGTGAAAGCTCCTGTTCCTTCCCCTTGTTTCAGGAATATTTGTAAGCAAATGACAAAAATGCATGAAGCTATATTTGATCTTCTTCCTGAAGAACAAACACAGGTGAGTACTAACTCTAAAGACCTTTGCGATTTTAATCCTTTATGTTCATACCAGTAGAGGAGTTTGTATGTGCTTTAGATCCAGTTAAGTTTAAGTGTAGTTCATCTTTGCTGTCATCTTTTAGGTTGTTATATTGATTAGTGAGGCATGAATAAAATGTTTTAATTTTAAATGTCTTTTGTCAGTTGAGAACTAAACATAGATCTTCTAGTCACCCGTTGTTACCCATTGTTAGAGGTCAAAACTTCTATTATCACTCTTTACATTGTTAGTGTGGAAATTAGAGTTGGCGTTTATCAATAAATCTGTTATAAATTGAGATTACAGTAGATTAGAGGTGAGAGAAGTTAGCAATGGAGTACTAAGATTAGCATATACATGTCAGTCATTGCTACTTAGTAGACGAACATGAGTGATCTGTGGTAAGAAGGGTGGGGAGTACCTCTCAACTTTGACCAAACATGGGAAGGGAATAAGCGGTATCTACCCTTCCTGCTGTGTCTACCAGTAGTATACATTTATTCTTTGGTATCTCTATGCCCCATGCCTTTCTCTGCCCTGAAACCTCCAAAGTCCAGAACTTCATCCTTTCCTCATTTTTATTCATCCCATTAATTTCCCTTAAACTGGATGCTGTCATTCAAGCCCAGTTGTAGAATGGTGCAGTGTAAGAACATAAACTAGTGTGTACCAGTGGGCTTAACTTCCAATGGGTTGTTATCCAGACCTTTGTTTCTATGATATGTATATGCATGCAGATGGTATTGGGGTGGCCTTCTTCAGTGCTGTGTGTTCTTGCATCTCCTGCTCTTTCTTGTGACCCTGTACTTCTGTACCAGCTGTTCGCATTCATGCTTTCCTAGGTTTTCTTTAATAACATTAACCTCATAATTCAGTATCATCTAACTCCCTCAGGGCTTAGACTGAGGGGAAGACAGACATGACTACCCTGAAAGGTAATTTCCTTGTCATTTCTTGTTGGCCAGCCATCCTTCAGCTGTGTGGCGTCCCTGGGAGAGGCTAACAATGTCTGCTCATCCCAGGAAGGGCACCAGGAGCAGGCCAGTGGAACAGTCGAGTCTATTATTATTTACAGGGCAGAGGTGACTCACTGAAAAGCCACCCAGGCATGGGAAACAGCTCACAGCTGCATTCCTGGAGCTCCTTGAACAACCCTTAATGCCTGCAGGAAGTCCAGGAGTCTCGGCAGTTGTTACTGCACGTGTGAAGAGGGGGAGGCACATGTAACCATGTGACTGAGCCCGGGGAGCTGGGTAGGCCTCTTCCCACTCTAGGAGGGATGTTTCAGTTCTGAGGAGATGGCTACACACCTTCTCGGCCAAGTAAGATTCCCCCATCTCTGACTGCATTTGCTGTCTGAGTTCTAATTCAAGGGCCTGCGAGCCACGTCAGGGAGCTTCTCTCTGCTAAGGTTATGCAGGAGTTCCTGGCTTGTATGCTCCTTTTACCACTCATACCAGCAGCTGTCCAAACTTCCATAGGTGACTGTATATATACATGTTCCTTGGTAAATAGATTGTTAAATTATTTCCATAGAGTAATCAGGTAAAAGTAGCTTTTACCTCTCTTATGTCTTATTCCCTCACCCCCACTAAGTTCCTAGTTAGATAAAACTCTCTACTTCTTTGTGTTATTTTTACCTAGTTTTGACTCTTTATATAGCCCTGAGAAATTCTCCTACTGTACATAAAGGCAGTTTTACTGCTAGAAGTACTGCTGAGTTGGGGGAAGAATTCTTGTCCAACGGTTGAGCCAAACCAAAGCTCAGTGCTTCAGAAGACCATCCTAAAAGTCTACGTCAAAACAAAGATTAAAAAAAACTTTTTTCCATTTATTGATTAGATACTAATCTTCTATTTCAGAACTTTAAGAAACTTTTATTTCTTTTTCAGATGTTATTTTTAAGAATTAATGCAAGTTACAAACTCCACTTGAAAAAGCAGTTGTCACACTTAAATGTAATAAATGATGGAGGACCTCAAAATGGGTATGATTCTTAATCTGCCTCACCACCTGCTCTGTACTGAATTGTTAGTCCTTGTCATTTTCATGGTATGCTTTCCTGCTGCCATCATACTGAAGAAGAAAACCACGAAGTCAGCAATGTTGTTTTCTTCTCTTGTGGACATGGCCTCTTTGTATCTTCCCACTGTCTCTGTGTTAATAATGATTGTCACTGTTCAGCTCTTTGCTGAACCTTACAGACCCTCTTCAATGAGGCAGTGTGGGCTAGTGGCTCATCTCTAGATGCTGAGCAGTACTGCTCTGTGCAGACAGGATTCAGAGCTCTACTCCACGACCCTTGGACTAGGAGAGTGGCCTCATTTCTAAGATGATGAGGGTAAACTATGCCTTATTTTGGAGAGTTCTGAAAAATAATCTATTATTCTTAAAATAGTATTACATTTTAAAACGAATGGATTTGTATTTTACAAAGTTTGGGATAAACTCTAGCTCTGCCACCTACTAGCTTATATCTAAAATTTTGAATAACATAATTACCTTATCTAGGCCTGAAATTTCTTAAGATTTTTTGTTGTTGTTTTGACTTTTAGACAGGGACCAGCTCTTGCTATGTATACCAGACTGGCTTCCAACTCAAGAGATCCACCTTGCCTCTGTGTATAAGTACTAGGATTAAAGGTGTCCTAGAAATGATTTAAAAAAACAAACAAACAAACCAAAAACAAACAAAACCAAAAAAACCAAACCTTTCTTCCTTTCATGAAGAGAACTGAAGATTAATCTGAGGCTGGGGATGTTGTTGAGTGGCAGAGCACTTGCCTTCCATCTGTGAGGTCCTGGCTTTGTCCCTAGCTTGTGAAATGGGTGTGTTTGTGTGTGTATTAAAAAAAGAAAAAGCACCAACTACCTGTTAAACTTTGGTATGGTTTTCTTGGTGTGCCACATATCTATCTTTTTTGAAAAAAATTGTGTATATGGGTGTTTTCTCTGCATGTCTATTATGTACCATGTGCATGCCTAGTGCCCTTGAAAGCCAGAAGACAGAGGCATTGGATCCCCTGGAACTAGGGTTAAAGTTGTAAGCTGCCATGAGGGTGCTGGCAGCTAACCCAGGTCCCTCTCTAAGAACAGCAAGTGCTCAGAGCTGCTAAGCCATCTATCTCTCTGGTGCCTGAAAAACTACCCTATGAGTGATAAGAAATATTGGTCATAGGTAGTCTGTTGGTAACCTAAATTAAATGCAAGAGAAATATGCTATTTCTATTTTAGATGCCTAATAGCATCTTCTTGATTAAGAGCCAATTTAGAAGCAGGAATGAAATGAACAGAGTATTTGTTCACCTTCCTGCTGTTCCTTGTAATTCAACTCATTCATGCAGTTAGACAACAGCTGAAAAGCTTAGACTTCTGCTTAGTCACACTGGGTCCTGATTCCCCTCATAACAAGTTACTGTAGTACTTATCTCCAGGGGTGACTGGAAAGTTGGATGTTCTAAATGAAATCACAGAATCACACCTAGCTGATAACTAATGTTCATGATCCATTTTCTTGCTGTGAAGCCATTTACAAATTGACTGGTCAAGCATTATATAGATCAGGAAATTATGACCTTTTCTTCCAAATCTGGATTGTGAATTGTTTAGAGACACTGTTCAAGACTAAAGGCTGGATAGAAAAGATTCCTAATGTAAACATTCCTAGCCCAGAATCTGTAAAGTGTTATTCCCTTGTTGGCCACTTGGAGGGCCAGCTGGGGAGGGAAGAACCTGCTTTTCTTAGAGGGTAGGAGTTTCTCGCATCCCACCAGTATCTGTTGTGTGCCAGCAGAAGACCAAGCTGCTGTCAACGACTGTACCTAAACCACATGTGACTGTTAGCTAAGTAGTTCATACATACTGGTTCCATTCTACATTGGTAAGCTACTAAAAACTTGAAGTCAATCATATTTTATTTGCCCATTAATAGTTTCTCCTAAATGAATTAAATTATATACATCACCCATACTGCACTACAAAAAATTGCATAAAGGTTCTTAGGTGTTCCTCTGAGGCATTTTGTGGGTGGAGAGAAAATCCTTGCTCAGCTGATGTTCCTTTTAAGATTAGTTCTTTTCACAATTTCAAATCTTCCATTTGGGTTGGGGAGTAACTCGGTGAGAGCGATTGCCTAGTAAGGCCTAGAGGTCAATCCCTATCACCCACTGCCCCCAGTGCATACACTCTTGTTCTCTGTGCCTCTGTGTGTTAGTGCTGGAACAATTCCTTTTACAAACTTATCTGAACCCTGAAACATACCTGAATTGAAAAAAAAGAATATGAACAAAACAGTATCAGCAAAACAACATTTAAAACAAATTACACTTTAGTTTCTAAGAGTCCCCAGGCTAAGCAGCTCCTGCTTTTCAGTTCAGGATCTAAAGGAAATGTTCTGAGGTCGGTATGAGTCTGACAGGTTTGCACACCTAAGTGAGTCTTTAGTAATACAGTTGTTACACTGTGTGTGCTTTGTCGGAGATGGAATTACAGCCTTATTCATGCTAAGCAAGTACTCTACCGTTGAGCTGTCCGCCCAGCCTCAGCCCTCAGTATCAAGTTTGATAATCACAGCCTTATTCATGCTAAGCAAGTACTCTACTGTTGAGCTGTCTGCCCAGCCTCAACCCTCAGTATCAAGTTTGATATTCACTTGTGCTTGCATAAGAACCCCAGCTTTCATTTAATTTCTAGATACTGCCAGGAAACCTGAGCTTTGAGCTTCTCCCATTGTAGCCACACATGTTTTAATGACAACTAACTGAAATTATTTCAGTTTAACTTAATTTCTTAGTTTATGCTTTTTAAAAATAAATCTCATTTTATCAGGTGGAATTTATCATGAAACTGACTATAAAAGGCACGGG
The DNA here is from genome assembly GCA_001685095.1 of Ellobius talpinus. Classification (NCBI taxonomy): domain Eukaryota; kingdom Metazoa; phylum Chordata; class Mammalia; order Rodentia; family Cricetidae; genus Ellobius; species Ellobius talpinus. The sequence continues at coordinate 56,394 of LOJH01000004.1, read as the reverse complement.
TTTTATGCCATTTCCAAACATTACCAAATCAGTATTAAATGGCCCTTTAGATAGTGAGAATCTGCTAAGAAGTGTCAACATTTTTATCCCAAGTAATTGTGAATTTAAAACTATCCTAGCAGCCAGGCTAAGCATCTGAATATTGCTCCTTTAATTATCTGAATAGAATTGTTACATTTAAAAATACCTTTCTCCCACTCTTCAGGTTGGTCACAGCAGATGTAGCTTTTTACACTGGAAATCTTCAAGCCTTAAAAGGCCTTAAAGACCTGGATCTTAACATGGCTGAGATCTGGGAACAGAAGAGGTGATGGCAGACTAGAAACCTGGGTAGTTCATCTGACCACAGGACGTGTCTGAAGAAAATCTGGATGCCTGGTGTTTTAGGAACTGAACCTGGAACCCAAAGTGAACTGAGGTGGGGGACAGGAAGAGGAAGGGTCAGTGTTGGGAGCTGGATTCAGTGGGATCTACAAGGATGCTATTTTTGTGCATCCTTTGGTAAGGAGTAATTGATGAGGTGTCTATAACATTTTCATTCTCTCTGGAAACAGACTCAGGTTTCTTTGGACCAAATCCAAAAGAACACATAGCTGTAACACAGCTGTAGTTGCCTAGAATGCTCTGTATACTTTATATTAAAAATGCTCTGCATTTCTTCCAGTGCAATGAAATTTATATGGTGTCCCACCTTATTTAATGATGGTACAATTGAAAATATTAAAATCTTAGTCAACCTCTGTAGAAAGTTTTCTCTATGAAAGTAAAGCTGTTTGAAAAATTATTTTTTTACAGATCTTTATAAGAAATAAACATCTTTTGATTGCTTGGACTTAGGAATTCAGTTTTTGTTTTAGTGACTAATGTCAGTTTCAGGTTTTGTGTGTTGCATATTTAACCTTTCACTACCACAGTATGTCACTGGGTAAAGCCTCAAACCGCTAAATATATGGAAGACTAATTATAAGGAATAAAGAATATTTGCATTTACGTATGCAACTACTAACTTAAATACTTTCCGGAAGTGATATACACAAAGCTATGGTTTAATAGCTGTATTTATAAAGTACCTATGAAGGGTTAGGGGTTATATTTTGTTTTTTTCTTTGCTTTATTTCTACGCCTACTTACAAATTCTCATCTTAACATTTAGATAACATGAAATATGGCCCTCTTGGATTCTTTTAGGTTACTTTTGATATGTATATAAGAAAAGACCAGGGATAAACAGAAGTTTTAAAATACAGGCTGCTATGTCGGGGCCAGAAATACAAGGTCAGTGAGTAAGCTTTTTTAGAACCAGTAACACTACAAATGAAAGTGCCTGTGCCTCACCCTGTCAGAGTGCCTAATCTTGTGGTGATAATGTACAATGAAATAATCTTATTTGTGGGTTTTTTGTTTTGTTTTCTCAAGAGGTTTTTTTAAATCATTACAGAGGTATGTCATTGGTTCTTAAACTGTCAAAATAAAGATGTAAAAAATCATCAGACTTAAAAGGCAACTTTTTTTCAATGGTGCCGAATACAGTATACTTTAAACACAGCCTTTTCAAAACAAGTATGGAAGAACTGAAATATGACTTGACTAGAGAAAGACATGTGTGAACTACCAAAAGACTTGATTTCAAAGGTTATCAGTATTTTTGAGTGAAAGCAAGTAAAAGAACTGAACCTTTAATGAAGGGGAACTTCTAATGAAGTTATTATCCGCTTCCCCAACATACTGCTCTAGAACAGAAGGCTGTGAGAAACATACTTTACGTCTGCTTGTTCTGCCCCTTCAGCTGGGAAAAAAACTGTTCCGTTAAATGTGGAAAGCATGGCAGGCATACTAGCGTTAAAACCAGGTAAGAACACTAAATACCTTCAAGTTTAGACTCTGTTGTCATTAATAGTGTTTAATAGTCTTAGAAATGAAAAACAACCAACCAGCCAGGACTGGCTAGCTAACCAGCTAGTTAGTGATCAAACATTCCAAGAAACCACACTGGAGCAAGAATACACTGCTGTCTCCTGCGGTTTCACACGGTCAGCACTAGACAGCACAAGGAAACAATTGGATTGTTGTTATCACTTTATTTTTTAAAAATCAAAGGCAATTCAAAGTGACCATCACTCAAGCTTCTGTTAGAGATGGCCGAGCTGGCCCAGTTCTAAGATTAAATAATATTTCACTTTAAGATGAACTATCTAGGCTCTTTATCAGAGAAGGAAAGTATTGCTCCATCTAGGCTTTCCTTAGGCTAAAAGCACATTGCAGAAAACTCTAAAAATCAACACTGCAGAGTACAGCACAGTAAAAGTACCTGCTTCTTTGAGAATCGTAGAGAACATTTTATTGTAAGAAACTCTTTAGCCCATAATTAAGTATAAAGTGTATCTGGCATCACTTATTTCAGTGGTCCAAGATTCGAAGATTTCCAGATACAATCTTGTTCTCTAACACTGCTCCAGGGGGGATGTCAATTCTGTCACCATGATTTGCAATAATGATAACTGTTCCCTAAGTGAAGAAAAAAAAACAAAAAACGAAGATTGTACTTAAAATTCAAGCTGAAACATTCAACTGGTTATCTTAAAATCAAGCTCATGTTCAACTCCTTTAACAATGTAGTTGCTGTAAATGTAAGATTAAACATGAAAGGTCAGTACAGTAGCCTCAAGGAGTATAAGAATGTGTCCTATCACAATCCTAGTGGTGGCTCTAGACTTGTTAGAGGTGGCACCAGAAGTGAGAAGCAGACACACAAGTGACCTGTCTCAGGCTCATTTACAAGGTATTATTCAGTCTTAAGAAGACAAGGTGCCGACCATCTTTACAGAGTTGGTTTTGTTGTGTGTCTGTATTGCTGCACCTGCAAATGCATGTGGAGACCAGGGGACACCCTCAAGTGTTGTTCCTCGGGTGTCACATACCCCTTTTTGAGAGATCTCTCCCATCTCGCTGTAAGCAACATGGTGAGACAGCAGGCAAGGCTAACTACACATCTACTTCTGCAGTGCAGGTGTGACAACTCCTGCACCACTGTGCCTTCTTACACGGGCTCCACAGGTCTGTGTCTCCTTGGCCCCTACCCCTTCCTTTTTTTATTTTTAAAGAACAGTTATTGGAAACATTTCTTATATCTTAATGAGATTTTTAGATTAAGTAGTATGCACAAATGAAGTTATATTCATGTATTATTCATGTATAATATTGTTTTAAGACCTTTGTTGAAGCAAATGGCCCTAACACAAAAGAACACTTAAAATATCAATACAGGGACTTTATAAGATTATATACTTAGGAAAAGGCAAGTATATCTTCAGTTGTGAGCTTTAATTATCTACCCTCTTCATATTTCTCAACAGGAATAGATGAGTCACTATAAGTGATCACAATGCTAATAGGGGCTATTCTGAAGACTGTCCCACTTCACTACTATCTAATGTTTCCTTTCTCATTGAGGGTTACATTCCAGAAAATTCCTGTATTGATCATGCTTGTATTTGAACTGATTATGTATCTGGATACACTAGTACTAAATACAATGATGATCACCTGTCCTCACTAAGAATTACTCCTTAATGAAGGTAAATTTGGAACTAGAAAGTGAAACCTATTTTATAAGGCCATAATAAACATTACTTTCATAATACCAACCTTTAATGAAACATTTTTTCCAAATGTTACATCTCCTGAAACAGTGAGGTGGTCCAATTCCAGCATATCAGGTATACTTTCAAACCTTCTTAGGTAATCTTGAACCTTCAAGTAGAAGCATTAAAAGTATTTCAGACAGCAGCACATGAAACCACTGGAGCCAGAGGAATCTGAGGACTTCACCTTTCAATACTCCATAAGGATTTTCTCTCATGTTTCCAGTTTTGACCTCTGCTCTTACATATATACTTTATGGTTGTTTTGCTTCTGTTCATACACTGCTCAGTTACATTTCAGAATCAATGTTTTCATTTCTCCATCTTAATTATACTTATGCATTCTTTACTTAACTCTCTTTAGCTGCATCTCATACACTCTCCCTTATTTTTTCTTCTTTTTTTCTCATCCTTTCTGAGCACTTCTTTGTACTTTTAATCAAACCATCCATAGCTTTAAGAATCTCTAAGTCTGTGATCCCAGACAGTAGCTCAGCTTTCCCTCCTAGCTACTTCATTTTCTTTTCAAAGTTAACTCTACTATGGTATTTGACATGAGAATTGTCCCCCATATGCTCTAGTATTTGAATACTTGGTCCCATTCTCAGTCCACAAATCCAGCCCTACAGAAGTTAGGTGCATCCATGAAAATAGGCAGTAGATAATCTCACACCAGCAAAACCCAAAGAAGGGAAACACACTATCATAAACCAAAAAATAACAGGAAATAACAATCACTGGTCATTAATATCAGTGGACTCAATTCACCTATAAAAAGACACAGGTTAACAGAATGGATATGAAAACAGGATCCATCGTGCTGCACACTGGAAACACACCTCAACTTCAAAGACAGACATTACCTCAGAGTAAAGGGTTGGGAAAAGATTTTTCCAATCCAATGGACCTAAGAAGCAAGCTGATGTAGCTATCCTAATACTGAGCAAAATAGATTTCAAACTAAAATTAACCAAAAAAGACAGAAGAGGACATTTCATATTCATCACAGGAAAAATGCATCAAGCTGAAGTCTCAATTCTGAATATTTATGCCCCCCAAACAAGGGTAGCCACATTTATAAAAGAAACAAAAACTTAAATCACACATTAAGCCCCATACACTAATAATGGGAGACTTCAACACCTAACTCTGACCACTGAACAGGACTGCCAGACAGAAACTTAACAGAGAAATAAAAAAACTAACAGATGTCATGACTCAAATGGACTTAACAAACACCTATAGAACATTCTACCAAAACACAAGAATATGCCTGTTTCTCAGTACTTCATGAAACCTCTAAAATTGACTATATACAAAAAATTGGAATAATGCCCTGTAACTTAACAGATCACCAGGGGTTAGTTAGAATTCAACAACACCACAAACTACAAAAAGCCTACAAACTCGTGGAAATGGAACTACGTTCAACTGAATCACCACTGGGTCAAGGAAAAAATAAAGACTTCCTAGAATTCAATGAAAATGAAGGCACAACATACCCAAACTTATGAGACACTATGAAAGCAGTGCTAAGAGGAACATTCATAACACTAAATTCCTACATAAAAAATTTGGAGAAATCACACACTAGCAACTTAACAGCACATCTGAAAGCTCTAGAACAAAAATGCAAACATCCAGGAGGAGTAGATGGCAGGAAATAATCAAACTCGGCTAAAATCAACAAAACAGAACAATACAAAGAATCGATGAAACAAGGAGTTGAATCTTTGAAAAGCAATCAGCAAGATAGACAAACCCTTATTCAAACTACCCAAAAGGCAGAGAGAATATCCAAATTAAAATCAGAAATGAAAGGGGGGACATAACAGACTCCGAGGAAATAGAGGATTATTAGGCCATACTTCAAAAACCTGTACTCCACAAAATTGGAAAATGGACAATTTTCTTGATGGGTATCACATACCAACATTAGATCAATGCCAGATAAACAATTTTCTTTTGTTTTTCTTTGAGGCTTCAACTCTTAAAATCATCTCCCAACTCCAATTCTCCCAGCCTCCTTAAACCCATTCCAACTAGATTCCCAAACTTTACACTGGTAAGCTTAATGGTGAATTCTCATCTAGCTTGAATCAGTAACAGCATTTGACACCTAATTCCTTCCACCTTGAAACTTCTTTTGCATCTTTCAGGAAGCACATACTCATAGTTTACTATCCAATTCTTCATCTGCACTATAGTCCAAATGGCACTAAACCATGTCTAGGACTAGACTAAACTTAGATGTCATAGCAGGCCTCTGATATTAGGGTGTTTTCTAAGTCTAATTTTCCCTGCCTAGGTGAAGCTCTCTACCCTAATCCACAACACACTCAGCTTCTTCCTGAGGCTCTCTGTGATGCCATCAACTCCACCACACATTTCCAGCTCCACCCTTGCTTTATTTCTCTATAGTTTCTACCACCTGCTACACTATATATTTGATGTAGTGACTTCTTAGCTTCTTCCAGTAGGATGTTAATTTTATGAAGATAGGGATTTTAGTTTGCTTTGTTTGCTGCTAAATTTCCACACCCAGAAACTGCCCAAGAGATAGTAGGAGCACAATACATACTGATTAAATGAGATTTAACCCTTTCTGACTGATGAGAGCAGTAGTAGTCTTAGAAGAGACAAAATATAAATGTCCCCAAATTAAAGCATTTTTTCCTACTCTCCAGAGCAACTACAGAGACTACAGTCAATTCTTGTATATCATACCAAAGATGGAGGGATATAAAAGGTCAGTAGTAAAAAGTAATTCTCTGATTATCTTTACAAATTACCTACCTTGGTAAAAGAACTTCCTAATTTAACCAAGGGTACTGTAGGAAATTCCCGCTTTTCACTCATGGTTAAAGATCCTGCATTAAGGCTATAGAGGTTTGACATTACAAGCAAGAGATCTGATGTGGTCTTCACAGGCAGAAATCGACTCCTTGGAACATTAATACCTAAAGAATTTTCAAAACTTTTAATTGCAGCTCCAACTGCAGTTTCTAACTGAATGACATTCAGGCCTCCATCCAAAGTCTATAAAAAAAAAGTAAGAAGGAAAAAGGTTGGGTAAGAGTGGAGAAACAAAGAGTTTGGGGCTTGTTTGTTTTTAGACAGAATCTCACATATCAAACTTAGTATGTACTGAGGACAACCTTGAACTAACTCCTACCTCCATTCTCAACTGCTAGAATTATGGATGTGTACCAACACACCCAGGAAATACAGGTTTTATGCACCCAGCTGTGTTCCATGTGTGATGTTAGTACTTGGAAAGTGGTTTCATAGAATCAGAGAACAGACATTAATCAGCCAAGTATTTGTATTATGCTCCACATATGATTTTCTTTTTAAGTTTCTTAACTTGAGTGAGCAACATGTCTGTTTTTCAGTAAAGAAGCAGGAGTTGAGAAAACTTATACAAGATTCCTAGAGATAGATGGCATAGGAGCATAGATTAATTCCTACAGATGGTACATGATTTTAAGATTCCTACAGATAGCATGTGTGTAGAAGATGCCTACAGACAGATGGCGTGTGTAGAAGATTCCTACAGACAGATGGCATGTGTAGAAGATTCCTACAAATGGCGTGTGTGTAGAAGATTCCTACAGACAGATGGCATGTGTGTAGAAGATTCCTACAGACAGATGGCATGTGTGTAGAAGATGCCTACAGACAGATGGCGTGTGTAGAAGATTCCTACANGATTCCTACAGACAGATGGCATGTGTGTAGAAGATTCCTACAGACAGATGGCATGTGTGTAGAAGATGCCTACAGACAGATGGCGTGTGTAGAAGATTCCTACAGACAGATGGCATGTGTAGAAGATTCCTACAAATGGCGTGTGTGTAGAAGATTCCTACAGACAGATGGCATGTGTGTAGAAGATTCCTACAGACAGATGGCATCTGAGTATAGAAGAAGCAGTTACACTGCAGGAGGTCCTTTAAGCTTGGGGTCAGGAGCACATCACTGGGGTGAGTGCAGAATTAGAGAACCTGACTAGACAAAAAGGTCTGACTGATGGGACAGCCAAGCCAGAGGGAGTTGGCAGGGATCGGCCTCTAGAAACTGTGACCTTCACTTACCTTTGGATTCACAATAATTTCCATGTCAATGGCATTCTGTTCCTGCAGTCTTTTAACTGCTGCAAGAGAAATCCATAGGTTGTTTGTGTTAAATATTTTAAACTTTGACACAGACTTGAATTCATCAACATGTGCTTTTGGCACTTGAGCGATTTCCACCAGTCTCAGTTTGCCTTCATACTGAGTGAGTGTCCCACCCTAGAAAAGCAGAAAATCATGAGTGCTTCCAATTCTCTTGCAATCAGCCATACCACACTGATTATGAATTCTATAGAATTTCATAGAAGACACTAACTATATAATCTTCATAATTCAGACTGTTACTTTACCATAACCACCCACTGTCCTGTCCATAATTAAAGCCCTGGAAGTACTCAGAGTCCTCCTCCCCTTCCTAAGGTCTAGGATGGGGGGAGAAGGGAGACAGATGAGTGAATAAGAAGTAGATTGTCCTTACAGCCATGAGACCATCCCAGTGTGGGAGGAGGAGGTACAGAATCCAGGGCAGCCAATGTTGTTACAGCTACAGGTAAACAGTAAAATCTCATCTGCCATTTTATCACCACCAAATATGCCGTGTTCATTTATACTTTGTACTAAACAACGGCATTCATTATTCTTACACAACTACAAAGATAGTGCAGTGACAAAGTATACATGAAATACATACACATATTTTATAGAAATAAATTTCCATGAAAAGGATAGCATAATAAAATATGCCAAACTTGAATAATGATGTGAAAAATTTGCTGTGTGTTTTCACATAGTTCAGATTTGTTCCATAAAAAAGTATGAAACTATTTTTAATTTAAATTATTGACATAGATTTAGACTCTTATTAATTCTGGGCTCATACATTGTTTTTTTAGAACTTAAGGTACCCCACAGAATAACATCACACTCTCTTAAAATGATGTTAAGTAAATAACAAATATGTAGTACATAAAACAGAAACTTATAAATAAGAAAAAGTATTTTAATCTATGTAATTTATCAACTGTAAAAACATGAATCTCCAAATTGATTCTTCAGTATTTACCTTTACGTCTGCTCGTGTTTTATTTGTGACTTCCATGACAAATTCACAGCGCTTCCCATTGGGTGGGTTCATTAGATGATTAAGAATATAAAGATCCACTGTGGCACCCAGGTTATCTATGTTAGACACAAAAATATACTCTTTGCCTTCTTCTAGAAAGGTGTCGAGCAAGCCAGAGCTGTAGAAACTAGCATAGATATCTCCATGCCCTGGAGGATACCAAGCTTCTGTACTTTCCCCTGAGTAAGATACATCCTTTGCTACAGGAAGTAAAGATTCCTTATTAATCCTCGGGTACCTTTAAAAACAAAATGAGAACGTTATTTATTGTAGCACACCTAATCCTTCGAATAAAACAATACATTAAAATTAAATAAGGACTGGAGAGATGGACCAATGGTTAAGCACATGTACGGTTCAGCTGCCAGCACCCATGTCAAATGGCTTACAAGTTCCTGTAAACCAAGTCTCAGGGGATTTGACACCCTCTTCTGGCCTCCATGGGCACCTGCATTCACGTGCATATACCAACACAGATATACGCAGATACGCATAATGAAAAATAAAATCTTTTAAAATATTAAAACATCTCTCCATTTCAGAGACTGTCAATAGTAAATTATAGGTGAATCCTTTTAGGAAAATCTGTCATTATTATTTTTTAGAAATCTATTTTCTAGATAGTTATTCAAAGGAAGTTTTCCAAAGCCATACAGAGAGGAAGGCCCTTCATATTTTTAAGATCGTTTTTACAATTCTCTAAGAGGAAAATCTGAGGCCATCTGCCCATGCACTCAGGCTTGCTTTCCTTCCTTTAGCAGCCAGGTGTCAGCACAAGGCTAAGAGTTGGCAACCAGTAAAGGAAAGCAGGAAGAGCGCATGGACAGACCACTGGGAAACAGGCAACAAACACATTAGGATGGAAAAAGAAAAGTGATGCAAAACAGATTTTAAAATGGTCCAACTTTAGACACTGTTTCCAGAAGCTCCTGCAGCCTGCTGTCCACCTCTCACTGGAAGGCCTGTCCCCAGTCACCTCGCCTCCCAAAACCTTTATCTGCTTAGATGAAGACACCCCTGCCATCAGCAAGGTGTTCAGTGTTGTGGATTCAGGAAATCACCCACTGACTGGAGACTTTTTAGACTGCCTTTAAAGATCTGGGACATAGATACGATCTCAAGCAGATCCCCTGAGAAACTGGAAAACTACAGAGCCAAAGTTTAGAACCATTACATATTAATCAACCTCTACAAAAAATTTTTAATGCTTGAGACAGGGTTTCTGTGTAGCTTTGGAGCCTGTCCTGGAACTAGCACTTGTAGACCAGGCTGGCCTCAAACTCACAGAGATCCTCCTGCCTCTGCTGCCCAAGTGCTGGGATTAAAGGTGTGCGCCACCACCACCAGGCCCAACCTCTATATAATTTTAAAGTTATCAAATTCTTGCAAGAATTGACCTTTACTGCTATGAGGCTACTGTATTGCACGAATGAAGAGAATTCCCAGGGGTCACAATTCCAATAGCTAGCTATTTTTATTTCTTGTACCTGCTTTGATTGAAGGTGTAGATTTTCACGCGGCAATGATTGTACTTCTGAAGTATTTTTTTTGTGTCTTCATCCGTGTTAAAAGAGTTCATTAAAACAAGAGGGACATCTGTGTTGTAGGTTTTGTTCAAGTGCTGAAGAGCAGAGCGACAATCAGATCATCCAAACTCATGTTCTCTGGCAATCTAAAACTGACTCTTCAATGGCTAGTCACAAAATGTTTAAAGCTTGACTGATAGATCTCTCTCTCTCTCTCTCTCTCTCTCTCACACACACACACACACACATTTTACAAAAGTGACCACCTGGTGTAAGCCAGATATATGGGTAAGCAATTCATCATGTGCTCACTCAATAAATCACAGCCCTCTAAAATAGAAGCTACTATCTGCATTTCATGGCTAACTCAGCTGAGGCCCAGATTTGGTGGCCTGGGACAGTCCCCACTGGAGCTGTGTGCACGTCAACAGTACTATGGCCTGAAGGTAGACAGGTGCTAACTAAGCATTTGCTCTGTATCTGAGCTCTGTGGGGATGAGAACACAAATGCAATGAAGTCATGGTTTCCTATTCATAGATGAATTTCAAACTCATCAATCACACCTCAGCTGAAACCTCAGCAGCACAGATTTTTACACACCATACTATCTTGTAAGCCTTGTACTTAAGAGCCCATCCTTATCTAGAAAATGGGAGTAACAGTACTTGTGAGTTGTTGAGAGGAAGAAAGGAGTCAATTTGGAGAAGGTTCTTAGAATATCTGGTGTGTAGTAAATACTGGACAAATGTCAGCTTAGCTGCTGCTGCTGCTAGTGTTATGACTGTAGTTGCTAGCACCAAACTAGACAAGGGAAACAGAGATGAAAAAGATATATATGGTCTCTGGTCCATAAGGTCCGCAATTAATAACTTTGTCAAAGAAGGAAGCCAAGATTAGTAGTACACATCTGCTACATCCAACCAGATGTGTGACATCCTCCCCAGCTTCCCAAGAGGGATCAAGCCAGAAAACTCCAGTGTCATGAAGGTTGCCACCAGGAAGAAAGTAGTAGAGGGTACATTGAACAGAATCTGAAGAGACCCAGAGCCTTCAGCAACCACAAATGCTATTTAACATCAAGCTTTTACGTCTTAAGGTTATGTCCTTACACATACCCCTACACACTAATAGAGACAAAATAGCACCCCCTTTGACTAGCTCAACATTTACTAATAGAGCACTTATATTAATGGAAACACTAAACCTACTTTAGTATGAGAACGGCCAAATACTACTCACTTCAATTTGCTGAACAGTAAGATCCAAAAAGGTATTCTCATTTCTTACACCAATCAGACTTTTAGGGCCTTTGCAGCCCATGCTGGTTCCCAAACCACCATTGAGTTTAACCACCACCAGTTTGTTCAACACAGAAGATATATTATCAGGCAAGCCTCTGGCCTTTATCTTTTCATAGGGTTGAATCTGAAAGAAAATATAAAATTAGAGATGTCATTTGAGTAGCTTTATGAGACAGTAAAGACAATCAATCTCAAGATTATTTCCATGGTTCCTTAAAAAGTTTTGTTCTCTCAATATAAAGTTCCAGCAAGTTCACATGGCAATTCCCCTTGTATAAGGACATAGCCCAATGAATGGCATGTTTAATTACAGTGGAGTGACAGTGTACAACCATTTGTCTGACTGCTGTGAATATCTAAATCTTGAATTATCTTAAGATGCTATTTCCAATCTTAATCAAAATATCAAATACCCAAATCTCATCAAGTCTAAATATTTAAGGTGCATTACATCCAACTTCAACTCTGAACATTATTAATCATATACTATTTTCCTACCACAGGAGGCAGAAAACCAACATACAATTGTTTTTGTTTCCTACTTCCCCATTTAGTTGTAAGATAACCCAGCAGAAGAAGGTGCTGCAGGCGCAGTCACAATTCTAGGTAGGCACAAGCACAGTTCCTTCCTCAGAAATTTAACTCTAGGCTGTCACTTTCTAAAAACTTGTACTGGAAAATGAAATGTCCTTGTTCTAAGAAATGCCCTGGGAGGGAAGGAGAGAACAAAGGCTGGAGCTGTGGAAATCCCAGCCCCACCTCCTCTCTAGCATCCTAGCTCGCTCTCTCTGTGGGTACAGGGCCTTAGCCTTGAATTTCTCCTGTAACTACAGAAACAATAACATTTATAGGAAAGGCCCATGTTTTCACTGATGTTCAAAGAAGCAAGAAATCTTACATCTTATAGTAAGAATGAAAGCATTTTAAAAGATCAAAATGCATTTCCTATCCATTTGTGACATTTTTGTTATTTTGTTTAGGATAGGCCCTCAAATGGCCTCTTCCATCACAGTACAAGACAGATAACATGAGGAGACTGAAAACTTGAGCCAACAGTGGTTACTCTGTGAACGTCTGCTGTTATTTGTCCTGTGACCTGTAAATATGTCCTTGTCTGAAGGCATTTTGATTGGGACAGGAAGGAACTGATGGGCTCACCTCCTGTGATCTTGGCCTTGTAGTCCAACATCTCCCTGTGTGTGATGGACCAACTTAATACATAATTCTTGTTCACAGATCTTCCTACAAAATACTCCTTTGTAACATAGTTCTTCTTAACTGCCAAGTGCGGATGAAGACTCTTCTACTCGATGTAAACACTAAGAACACAAAGAGCTCTTCTTCCCACTGAGAACCCTCGCTATGCCCCATTCTGAATGACTTCTTAGTGTGGCAGGACTGTCACTGTCCTTGTAATGGCAGCTATTCCCATTCATGAACCAAAAGAAAGGCTTGCAACAAAAACACTGAAGAGGCTTACAAGCGTTCTAAAGAAGAAAAAGTCCCAAATTTAAGTGTTACACCATTAAAAAAAGAAGACTAGATGACAGAGACAGGACCTCTGTGCCCTTATGTGACAGGATAGTTTATAATCCTTTCAAATACAGCTTCTGAGATCAACCAGTAAGTAAGAGGATGCTACGACACAATGGCTTCAAGTAGTCTATTACGTTAGATTATGTAACATATACATACATAATACACACAACACACACACATATATACATATGCTCTAAAAAGTTAATTATTTTCCAATCATTTTGTAAAAGCCAGGAAGATTCCATGTAATGAGCTGGAGCAATGGTTCAGCAAGTGGTCAAGAGTACTTCCTGCTCTTCCAAAGGGCATGCATTTAATTCTCAAATTCTTAGCACCCATATCAAGTGGCTCACAGCTACCTGTAACTCCAACTTCAGGGGATCCAATACTCTCTTCTGGCCTCATTGGGCAGCAACACACACACAGGCACACAAAGGCACACACACACAATCACAGTTGAAGTAGAATGTTTAAAAGGAAAAAAACATTAGTTAATGATTTCGTGTACAATAATGTTTTCAAATATTTAAGTTAAACTTGGAAGCAGAATAAAACAAAAATTCAATGTATAAACAAGTTAGATGTCGTTAAGAAAATATAATTTATACTTTTAGCTGATAGCCCTTGAAATGCAGTTAAATAATAATGCCAGGAAGGATAACAGAATTTGGATCACATCTTAATTCTATATGCTAAGGAATTCTTTGGTACATCAACACTCCCATTAAATAAAGAACTTTGAGATCCATGTTTAATCTTTAGCTGTTTAATTCCCCTAATGTCCATTTTCTTCAAGAATGGATGCTAAAGGAATTTTTATTTATAATGAAATTTGAAAGATGGAACCAAACACCAATCTCACTGACTTACAATTTTTCCAGGAGGAAAAACAAAAACAAAACAAAAAAACCACAACTTCAAAATCATGATGTAATGAGCGAAACAATCCCACACCAGTTTGGATTCAAAGGGGTATTTATTTTAGGGGAAAAACTTACAGAACACCAACAGCCAGGAAAGGAGTCTAGTCGCTGGAGCAAGAGCCAGAAGCAAGGAAGCAAGAGAGCGAGCAGAGGGCTGCCGCTCTTTTTTAAAGAGAAACAGACCATGCCCAGTGGGCTGGTATCTCAGCAGCTATTGGCTGAAGGAGCGGAAGGCGCTCCTGCAGCAATGATGTTCATGACAAATAATATCTGTTCCATACATCATCAAGCTTGTGAAATAAAATATTTAGAGATAAGAGTTGCCGATATTCTTTACAGTAATTAAACTTCAAAATGCTACATGGGGTGCAGCACTGCACTTCTGTAATTAATCCCAGCACTCAGCAGGCAGGAGGATTGCAAATGGCAGCATCAGTGAGGCTAGTAGAATGTTAGGACGGAACTAGGGCGCAAGGGGTTAAACAGGTAGGATGCGCAGAGGGAGAGGACAGAGAAGGGAGTGGGGGTAATCAAACCACAGATATGAAAAGGCCTTAAGATACATGGGAGACTAATTTATAAAAAAAAAGTTGTAAGCTCTGGGGCATGGGAACTCACAACTCAAGGCAAAAAAGGAAAAAAAAGTTAATATTCAATGCCTGGGGTTTTCTATGAAGTGTTATGTACTAAATTAGTAACAGTGATACCTAGCTGTCTTAGGAAATCTGACTCTTAAAGAAGAAAAGGTCCTACTGAGGAATTTGTTTATAAAGGAAAGAATCTGAGAAGAGCCATTAGAAGACAAGGAAGAAGAAATTCAAACAGCAATGAATCGGGAAGAAACGCCAAGAGCGTTTGAAGTTATTTTGTTGTTGGAAAACACCAATGGAGGAGGTCTGTGACTGAGCTTCATGATTTACCCCACCCTAAACTCCTTACCCCACAAAGACACACAGCACACAGACACACAAAACACAGACAACCGGGGGGTGCTATGCAACAAACCCCAAAACAGATGAATCTAGTAACTCTATAGTAACTATTTGATTCCAAGAAGCCAGGATATTTTTGTCTAGAGTTTATTGCAGGTTTTAAGTTATTAGTTTATTAGGGAGTAAGCAGAGATTCATGTCATATAAACCATCCTGTACATAACAAAAGTGTCCTGTCCATGAGTGTCACCTCACCAAGCAATCCCACAGAGCTTAGTTTAGTTCAACAAGTTAGGGGTGTGGTGGTGGTGGAGGCGGTGTCAGTGTTGAACACTGCTTAGCAGCAGCTGGTCTTGGACACACCCAGTCACAGCAACATTTTTAGACCTTTGACATCTAAATTCCTCAGTAGGATCTTTTTCAGATTCATTAAGCTGGGTAGGTATCACTGAAGTACCATATAAAGAGTGCTGGCAAAAAAAAAAGTGCTGGCTCCTTGACATCTGCAGAAGGTAGGCGAAGTCTATATAACTTAGGACACAGGACTTCACAGAACATGGTCTCCCGTGCTTCCTCGGGAAAATACACACATATACTGATATACAATGGGTGGTCTCAGGACACAACAGCCGAAATGTGATTCACACTGAATCCCTGGAGTCAAGGACTAAGAGTGACCAGCTTTGAGCTTTCAATCCTAATTGTTAGGTCTCACTCAGTACCTGTGGAAGTAGTTACAGAGAGATTTTTGTCCCTTATCAATAAAAGGCTGGAATGTAAGGCCTCAAACCCAGGACAAATCTCAGTCAATACCTGTGGCTCCTCCCAGCACTCCTCACCCCACTCCTACCCTAAACCCTTCCACCCCATCCCAACTCCCCAGGTATGATCCCTGTATCACTCAGTCATTTTGGTTACACTGGTCTCTTAGCCTGGGCCGCCTTTCTTGGTTAATGGCTTTTCTCTTGTTCTCATCTCATGGTGGTGTTTAGTCGGCCAGCCATGTTCAGCCTGGACTCTTCCCTCTGCCTGCTTTCTCCCCTCTATCTACAATAAAAATCTTCTCCATGTCCTTTTATTTCCTTTGAGCATTCACTAATCACTCTGCTTCCTTGTTTTCCCCCAGACAAGAACAAGATCTCTACTGCAGCTAAGTACATGGTGGAGGGAATGTTCGGCAACAGCCAGGCCACACATATTCTCATTTTTCTGTTCAAACACCTACCTTAAGCAGCTGGCAATCCCTACATAACGTGATTTTAAGAACATTTGCAGGGCGGTGGTGGTACACGCCTTTAATCCCAGCACTCAGGAGGCAGAGGTAGGTGGATCTCTGGGAGTTCGAGGCCAGCCTGGACTACAAGAGCTAGTTCCAGGACAGGCTCTAAAGCAACACAGAAAAACCCTGTCTCAAAAAGAAACAAAAAGAACATTTGCCTTCTAGGATGTTGACCTAGTCATTTTACAGAAATGGAAAGATCTTTTTAAAACTGTCTGCCATGATCTGCATCTTGCCAACTCTGCTCACAACTTAGTTTCCAGTTAGAAGAAAAGCCAAATTCAGCACACAGTCATGGACACAGTTACCATTCACAAAAGCGTAACCCAGTTCTGGATAGCGTGTGCCATTTCTAACGTAAGTGCCAAATGTGCAAAGCAAGGCAGCACTACCCACCCTGTTATGGTTCACAAGGGGATGATTATTGCAAAGTGAGCCACTTTTTTTTGAGAAAAAAAATTTGCTGGAGAGAAAATGGTGTAAAAAGTCAAACAAATTAGGATGTTCCATATAAAGAGCACACATTCTAAGAACTGTTCATTGAGTCCTCATGCACAGTGTTTTGTGGCAAGTTCCATGATATGCACTTTCATATACTGTCTTTTCATTTCATATCTCTGAATGGAAAGGCCAGAATCATCTGAGTTATTTTCTGCAGCAAGAAAAAAAAATCATACATAGATGAATTTTTTTTGTGGAAAATCTGCTAAATCTTGTACTTTCCCTATTATTACAGGGTTAACTTTCAAGTTCATTAATACTGTTGGCCACCCAAATGAACTCAACTCTAGTTCATAGAGCAAATAAGTCACTGACTTCCTGCTACCACATCCTGCACTATCCATCTCCAAGACTCCATTTCATCCATCAGAGTCTCCCCATCGCTTCTTCCCCTGTCTCTGGGTCTGACTCTACAAACACCTCTACTTTCTCTAATCTTTCTCAACTCCGGTTTTCTCTTCTATCACAGCACTGCCTGCTCTTAACATGAATGAAGCCAATAACATCTTGATCATCTTGATTGCTAGGTCTTATCAATAACACCAGATACTTACTATCAGGTGCGTTTGACACAACTGATTACTCCCTAAGTCCTAAAATGCCCACTTCCTGTTGACTTCTGGAACACCATACTATCTTTTTCTTGCCACTCTGCTTGCTCCTTAGCAAGATCATTCTAAGTAGACCTCCTCTTCCTACACTGTTGGCTTCAAAGCCACAGCTTTATCATTCCTGTCCTTAGCCATCAAGACACCCAGCTGCTCAATGAGTCCCTTCAGCCTCATCACCTCTGACCTGTGTTGCCAGTGCTATAGTGGTCTCCTTAACTCTACATAACCCACTTTTCACCTCTCAATCTTTTTTTTTTTGGTTTTTTTGAGATAAGGTTTCTCTGTAGCTTTGGAGCCTGTCCTGGGACTAGCTCTTGTAGACCAGGNCTGCCTCTGCCTCCCAAGTGCTGGGATTAAAGGCATGCACCACCACCACCCAGTCCTCTCAATCATTTTTTAAAAAAATTTCAGCATGTGTCCTTGCTAGTATTTCTGTCAACCTGACACAAGCAGAAGTCATCTGAGAGGAGGGAACCTCAGTTAAGAAAATGTCTCTGTAAGATCCAGCTGTAGGGCACTTTCTTGATGACTGATAGGGGAGGACCTGGTCCGTTGTGGGTGGTGCCATCCCTGGGCTGGTGGTCCTGGGTTCTATAACAAAGTGGGCTGATGTGGGACAAACAATAAACGGTGCCTCTCCACGTCCCGTCTATCAGCTCCTGTCTCCAGGTTCCTGCCTTGTTCCTCTCCAAGTCCTGTCTATCATCAGCTCCTGTCTCCAGGTTCCTGCCTTGTTCCTCTCCAAGTCCTGTCTATCAGCTCCTGTCTCCAGGTTCCTGCCTTGTTTGTGTTCTGCCCCAACTTCTTCTCATGAGGAACTCTGATAACTGTGATATACAAAGTGTAAGTAAAAGCCAGGCAGTGGTGGCACATGCCTTTAACCTCAGCACTCATTACAGCATTAACCAATTATAGCACTGGCATGGCATGGAAGATCATTAGCTGTCAAGTTCAATATCATTCTTTCCTTTTCCCTTTATCATTCAAACTTTTTATTGGGCACTCATTCTGTAACCCAGAGTAAATGTATATTTCCCAACGTCCCTTGCAGCTGCTTATGCCAAATTTGAGGTCAAAATGATTAACTTGAAATGAACTGGCAGCTGTCTTAGGAAAGAACAGGGGCACTGTCCATCTCCCTCCTTGCCTGCCTGTCATCTGGAATAGTGACATAACTACAGCTCATTCTTGTGACCACTTGGGACAATAAGGGTATATGCTACAGATGACAAGGCAATAAGCTAGAGAAACCCAGGTTCCCGATAACACCAAGCTATACTACCTCTCCAGATTCACATTCCAAAATTCCAAACCAATCCTAATGGGAAGACAAAGACTGTAAGGTACTTTTAGCCTCTCTTCTACTCTACCACCGTACTTTCCTCAAAGAGCATGAGCTCTGGGTTCTCTTACATACTGTTACTGTCTTGTTTACATGCCTTTGCATTTACCCTTGGGTATCCTTTCTTCATCCTCGACATTCCATATTCAGACCAATAGTTTCTAGGGGAACTCACCACGTACTTATGAAGATCAGAGGTTAATAGTTCCTATTTCAAAAAAGTTCACTCCCTTCCAAACTAAAAACCTTTAGAATACATTGCAGCACTAGAAATGTCATTTCAGAACATAAAATAATCTTGTGGGATATCATTTTTCCAGTAATAAATAACATACAACTCCTCCCCAAGGCCAAAAAATCCAAACTTTAACTCCCATCAAACTAAACTTCAATGAGAAACTTTCCGTTGGGCTTGATGTGGACTGAAGTAATCATCAGCATGCCATCTTTAGCTGCATTCCATCTGAATTTTCTTCTCAGTGACACACACTGAAGATCCAAGCTCTCTACGCTTCTGACAGCTTGCTCTATCTTGTGTTGAGAACACCAGAAAGTTTCAGTACCTTGAGAGCTGGATGCCTCATGTGTCTTCAAGTTAGTAAAGTTAACTTCAAAAAAGACTGCATGTTCATATAGGATTCAGTCATCTTCAATTCAATGCAAGGCTCAGAGTCCACAGAGAATTTCTGGAACCCACTCCCTGACAGACACACAGATGCAGTGGCATACACACTCATTCATATACACACAAAATAAGTGTAGAAAAATAGCAAGCATGTGTTGAGCCTTTATCAAAATGCCTGTTATAAAAAAGCACCTATACATGCACTATTACTGAAAACAGACCTGAAGCAAGCAAACGAGCCACCTAATGTTACAAGGTAAGAATTAATGAAGTTAGGATTTATATATTTAGAATCTGTTGTTTTTTTAATTTCACTGGCATTACTGCCGAACTAGAAAAAAGTGTTCTATGTACTGAACAGAAAATCAAGTTCAGTATGTGTATGTAAATGGCCTTGGTTAATGACAATATTTCAGTAATTTATACTGAGCACGATGTAGTTTCTTAGATATACACTGACATATGACTGGAAACACTACAGCTCACGATCATGAAATTAGGGATCCAAATATTTATACAATACAAAGACATAAATATAAAAACTGAACTGTAGGTTAGTCAGCCAGTAAAAAAGATGATTTTCAAGGTAAAAGATTGACATGTTGGGGAGACGGCTGAGCTGTTAAATGTTTGCTGTGCAAAACTGAAGACCTGAATTTGGATCTCCAGTCCCTGAGGAAAGGCCAGGGGTGGCAGTGCACGTAAACCCAGTCCTGGGGTGTTAGAGACAGGAGGATTGTTAGGGCTTACTGCCCAGCTAGTCTGACCAAATTCATGAGGGAACTGAGTTCAGTGAGAAACTGTCTCAAAAAAAGGGGGGGGAGAAAATATTTGAGGGAGAAAGCTGACATCAACCTCTGGCCTATATACACATGCACACACGCACACACACACACACACACACACAAGCAAAGTGTGGTGACTCTCCTCTACGTTCAGCATTGCAGAGACTGGAGCAGGAGGATCTCAAATTCCAGGCCAGGCTAAGATATATATTGAAAGCTGTCTCACAAAACAAAAATCAAAAGATTATAGAATATAGCCATTATCTATATGTCTGCTATTAAAGACAGTGTTTAAGTTCTATAAGTCTCCTATTTATATTTTCTGATTTTTATCTTTGGTTATAAATACTAAGTTTATTTGTTACTAGTATATTGAATTTGTATAATTTATTGGTGATATTAATTTTTAAATGCTTTTTAGCAAAATTTCTATTAGGCAGATGTTTCCTGTCATTTTCTTAGTCAAAATGTCTGAGTTAGCAGACACAATCCCTATTTACTTTACCTACCTCATTTCCATTTTTAATGCCCCAGAAACAGTAGAAACTAACTTTTAAATACTTTCTGCTCTCTCACACCTTTAGACTCTGCTTACCTTGTTCTCTAGTGTGGCCATCTCTGACTCACACTTCATTAAGTCCCAGCTCTAAAGTCACCTTTATAAAAAACTTATTTCTTTAGTGTACATTGGGGTTTTGCCTATATGGATGTCTGTATGAAGGTGTCAGATCCCTTTGAACTGGAGTTACAGGAAGTTACAAACTGTCATGTGGGTGCTGGGAATTGAACCCGGGTCCTTTGGAAGAGTAGTCAGTGCTCTTAACCACTGAGCCATCTGTCTATCCCCCTAAAGTTACCTTTCTATCATCAACTTGCTTAGCATTATCAGCTGTCTTCTTCAACTACATTTAAAACCTAGACAGGAAGATAGCTAATTGCAAAAACATTTAGGAATAAATAATAAAAATTTTAGAGACATTTGGCTTTTTACATTTAAATACACTTATTCACTAAGGTATTATCCTAAGATACAGTATGGACCAACAACTAAAAAATGATCTGCACACAGAAGAAATGTTCTAGATAGACAAAATCCTCTCAGTCTCTCACAGCCTATCTGTCTGGTTAGCTGGTTCTGAAGACAGAACCCAGGAATCGCATATGCTAAACACCGGGTCTGTCAGGACCACAGGCTCCCTCCTCACCAGCACCAGCTCCTGAAAATTTGATTTGCAATTTATCATTATCCAGTGTTTTCAAAACATTTGACTTGGCTTTAAAGTAATAATTTTTAAGTCCACTTCAATGGTTTACATAACAATTAGTCCCATTATTATTTTTACAACAAAGATAAGCCACAAAAACAAACATAATCAAATTTTAGTGAGGACAGCGCTCACTTTGGTGAGAGGCCTTGTATAATAAAGAAAGCTGCAAGCCTTCAAAAAGAATAAGCACTCTTCATGTCTACAAGTGGAAGTAGTTGCTGAGGCACCTGCTGAGCTAGCCTCCATAGTTGTTACACTAATAAACCTATCTTTGTGTAAAAATCTCCCCAGAAAACCAGGAGTTCAAAACTGCTTTGCTATTTGCCGGGTTGCTGATCCCCTTACCTCTGTACAAGCTAAGCAGAATAGAAATAGAAACAGCCCCCGTGGCACAAAACAGTTACTTCTATTTACTTCACCATTCTCCATGGATGCTACTGAATGGGAAGTCTGGAAAGCTTTGCAGAATTGGTACAGGTTGGTAACTTTATCTCTGCATTTGCAGGAAGTAAAATCAAACAGCGGTTATCTGATAGCTATGTAGAGTAAAAGCAATGAATAAGTAAAACTAGTTATCTGATAGATATGTAGAGTAAAACTCATGAATAAATGAAAATTTCATAGTTTCATGTAGTATACAGATAAACCAGAAGAAAAAAAAGCAAAAACCTAAACCAAGATGTTGACTGCTAAAGTATGAGTAGGTCAGGGCAACAGTGGCAGGAAATTAAGTCATCAGCTAGCATATGGTGGCTGTGATAAAACACCATGACCAAGGCAACTTATAGAATGGTTTACTTGGGCTTACAGTCCCAGAGGAGTAAGAGTCCATCACCACCGAGGCAAGTAGCACAGCAATGGGCTGGCATGGCAACAGGAACAGCTAAGAGAGAGCTCACATCTGGAACAGCAAGAAGAGAAGGAATTGGGAATGCCAGGAGGCTTTTAAGACTCAAAACCTACCCCAGTGATGAACTTCCTCCAGCAAGGCCACAATGCCTAAGCCTCCCTAAACAGTGCCACCAACTGGGGATCAATTATTCAAATTCCTGAGAATATGGGAAGCATCTCACTAAAACCACCGCAGCCTGCCTCCTGCCTTATCATGGCCCACTGGAAAGCAATTTTGTGAGTGTACCTCAATGCTTATATAAATATCAACCACATAGTAACTACTGAATAAATATTCGTTAAATGCATTTCTGGGAGCCCTAAAAAATGGTGTTTAGCTTCAAGAGAAGAGCGTACTCTACTCAAAGATGGAGAAACGAAGACAAAGCCATATGTTAAAGCATCTTCAAGCTACCCTCAAACACAGCAACTGGTGTTTGTCCTATGACATAGATAGTGGTTAAGAGTATAGAGGCTCTAGCAGATCTGGGCCTAATTTCTGGCTTACAAACTCAGGAAATCTAGGTGGTTATCAATCCCTCACTACTTCTAAGCCTATCATATAAGGGGATAACAGGAAGCACATGTAAAAAGCTGAGAGCAACACTTATTACATTAATGTGAAGCTTCTGTTTGTGGTTATAGTTACTACTATACTTGTTGATAAAAGCTCAGAGAGTATATCCCATAGTGTGCTCAGAGATGAAGGAAGGGCTTCTTTAATATTACTAGAGGATGCCAAAGAATCAGACCTTTGGAGTCTGAAAACCTATTTAGTTTACAACTAGACTCTCTTTGCTAAGCAAATTATTCTGAACTTCAATTTCCTCTTTTGCAAAATAAGCATTTTTTCTGAAGCAGGAGAGAAAAAGGCAAGATTAAGAGGTCATAAGAAGTCACCTGCCCTGGTATCTGTTTCTCTTTTCCTGCTGAGTGAGTTAATCAAATTGATAAAGTTAAAATTGCCTACAGAGATAATGTGTATTTTCCTAAACATGTTTCAAACAAGGATATTAAAATCAAAATATGTACACCAAAAAGCAAAAGAAACTGTGTTTTACTAGGTGCCAAAATGTTTCTAACCTTGACTTGTACTTATTAGTACTCTTCTTATTCCTAAAACTAAACAAAGAACTTCAGAAAACCATCTTAGTTTCATTCACAATAAGAAATTCTTTAAGCAAAACATGTAAGCCAATTCAAGCATTTTCACTTAAAAATTTAAGCTTTGCTTAATTTTAAAACCTTGTTGCAAATTACATTTATTAATAAATGTAACATGCAAGGTCTGAGTGTGGTGGTTTGAATAAGGCTCACATATTTGAATGTTTAGCCATCAGAGAATGACACTACTTGGGAGGGATTAGGTATGGCTTTAATGGAGTAGGTTTGGCCTTATTGGAGGAAGTGTGTCATTGGAGGTGGGCTTTAAGGTTTCAAAAGCCCAAGCCAGGCCCAGTACTCCTCCCTCCCTCCTGCCTGTGGATCCAGATGCAGAATTTTCAGTTCCTTTTCCAGGACCATGTTCTGCAAGTCATGCTGAGGAAACTATAAGCAAGCCATAATTAAATGCTTTCCTTTATAAGAGTTGCCATGGTCATGGTGTCCCTTCACAGCAATAGAACACTGACTGGAACAGTGGGCCACCTCCTATGATCATAGAAGACCCTCAAATAGTAAAACCCTTGCTATTCCTTCGTGGTTGTCCAGCAGAACTAGATGGTAAGGCCCTATTGATGAAGACATCATCCATTTTGGTTGCATGAACCGGAACTGATCTTCCTCCTTGACAGCTAGCTTTCTCTGTGCCAAAGGTGCTGGGCAGAATGCTGAAGATCTTATCTGTTAACTCTGAACTGCGGTATCAACCTGCCAGGCCAAAATATTCATTTGTGCAGGAGCAGCATGACTGCTAAAGGGTGACCAAGACTCTGGTTGTACTTGAGGCCTCTCTACAGCAGGGAATCCATACCTGGTACAGTAAAACTGCTAAAAACCTATAGCTAGGGAGGTCAGAGGGCATGGACGGGCTATGACTTAATTCTACTGTTTGGCTCAACTGAAATAACATGGAACCAAACCATCTTCTACATGTACAGAGACAATTACCTCTAAGTTTTAGTCAGAGAAACCTCTTTCTAGCGAACTGTGGTGCATGAACAAACTTATTGCCATAGAAGATCCTGAGAACAGTGATGGCTGAGTGTTCGGCCTTAAACAAGATGTTATACCATTTCTTCCCAAGGTTCAGGGAATAACGTAGAAGAGGAGATGGCAGAAAAAAAAAATCTAAGAACTGGAAGACAGAGTGAAGGGTTTCAAAATGCCACCTACTGGGCAATACCCAGCCAGTTAAGTACAAACTTTTTTTTGGCTTTTTTGAGACAGGATTTCTCAGTAGCTTTGGAGCCTGGCCTGGAACTAACTCTTGCAGACCAGGCTGGCCTCGAACTGACAGAGATCTGCCTGCCTCTGCCTCCCGAGTGCTGGGATTAAAGGCATGCGCCACCACTGCCTGGCCAAGCACAAACTTTAAAACAACTGGAAATGATTGTACTCAGTCTGCACAAGAATGAACTCATTAACAGCCAAGCATGGATGGATGAAGGGACAAGGGAGACCTAACCATCACTTAACTGTTGCCTATTGAAAGTTTCTGGGAATCTTAGTCACTTGCCTTCAGTTATATCCCCACTGGTAGCTACCACACCCTGATAGCCACACAGATGGCCCTGGGTCACAACACAAACCCAAACAAAAGCCATGACTGTGGGAATGGGACAGGTGTATGTAGGGTGTTGAAAGGAGTGAGAGTACATGACCAGAATGCATTTTACACATGTGTGAAACTGTTAAAGAATGAATGAAAGAAGGAAGGAAGGAGGAAAGAAAAATGGAGGAATGTAGGTAATTTAGAAACCACAGGATACATATTGCCATTGTAAAGACACTTAAATGCAACTCTTTCTCCAGAAACCCCTATCTTTATCTTGGGATTGTGTAATGTCCTTTTCCCATATGGGTCTGTTAAATACTTAATGAAATAACTTGATTTCATTCTGGTTCTTCCTGAAAGTGGCACAGTCAAGGATCTGATGGCTGTGTTAGGCTGTCTTCCTACTGCCACTGAAGTTCTCTGGGTTAGTTTTTACATTAAATGATATTAGAAACACAAAAGAGTCAGTATAATGCTTGACATAGAGCACAAAACACTAGCATAATTATTATCTATGGAATATAGAGCTTTGAATACAAATTAAACTTCTGAAATTAAAAACACTGAGCAAGGAAGTAGCTGAATAAGCTGAAAATGGAAGCCTTGGCTAACTTGTGTAAGGCCCTGGTTTGAGCCCTACCAGGGCAAATAAGTAAACTGGAGACTAACATTTGGCTTAGTTGAAAATAAAAAACAAAACAAACACCTTTGAAATAGTATTTCATGCTCTCCTGACACAAGAGAATATATCCTAATTCTCCAAGAGCTTTAGGGCTCTTGGTACCATGAAGACAACTGTCTTAAACAAGCCTTTCTGTAATAATAACCCCCATTCAGGGCCTGCTTCCACCTGTTCCCACATTTAATCTATTCACAAGGACCCTCTGACATAGCCATGATTCTTCTTTTGATTTGTTCTCAACCTTGAAAAAGAATTCTGTCAGTACTTTTTCACCTTGTGCTCTTTGTGACTCAGAGGCTTTAAAAGGGAATACAGACAACAAAAATTAGCTTACATAGCTCTATCATCTTCCTAGTTAAAAACAAAGTGGGTCTTTAAAACTTTTCTGTAAGTCAAACTGTTCTAAAATTGATTATTTAAAAACACATTGTAGCCAGGTGATAGTGGCACACACATTTAATCCCTGTACTTCAGGGACAGAGGCAGGTAGATCTCTGTGAGTTCAAGGCCAGCCTGGTCTACAGAGTGAGTTCCAGGTCAGCCAGGGATATATCAAAAAACCAAAACAAACAAATAAACAAACAAAAAACAAAACCTGTTGTAAATTGCTTCTCAATTCAGTTTTACACTACGTTGATTCCTACTGTTGACACCTTTCGAACTCCCACACCTACTGCCATCCTATTAAAAATGGGAACAATTTCAAAATCCTGAAGAGATGTAAAATTGTAAAATTCCTATGTATTTTAAACCTACTAAACTACAGATGAGATGATAAAAGAACTGGCAGAAAACCAGAATGACAAAACCAAAATTAAATAAAAAGCAACACTTTACAGATGGCAAGGTCCTAGAAAGCAGAAAGGTAAAAAACATGAAGGAAAACCCAATCCCTATACCTTACTGAACTCTCAAATTTATATAGAAATTCTAGGGGATTAAAAGACTTCCAAATATTTTTAACTACAAAACTTAACAGTTATACATACAAATGGTAAATAAAAATTTAAATATGGCAAACAGGTATATTCATCACCTTTTTATAGATGTCAAACAGAGCTAAGGTCATAAAATTAGTCAACTACGTGAGGCCTCTGGCTCACATCCTTATCAGGGAGGGCGGTTGTTTACAAAGAACATTCTTCTTGAGTATGAATTAGAAAAGACAAAGTCAGGCCATTTAGGAAGCTGGAAAGAGAATACCTGGAAGGACCACTTTCTAGAGTCAGAATCTACTAGCTCTTTACTAAAGTCACCTTGCCTCTCCCACCTCACACTAACCGTTAGCCTACCAGTGAAGAAAGGATTTAGAGTAACTTTATGATCCTACAAATTCTCTGACAAAGTGGCACCTGAAACATGGCTCAGCTTACGCTGTACATTACCTTTAAACTGAATTATCAAATAACAACTAACTAAAGCATGTAGGTACACTGTCAATTTAATTATATAATTCACATCGTGGAAGCAGGCCTGAAAAATATGGAGATGGAACAAAAGGAAACAGAAAGAGCCTATATATATAGAAAGAGTTCTATGGAAAACTAAGGGGCAAATATGTGTACATGACCAACAGCTAAGACAGTGGTTCTCAACCCTTCTAATGTTGTGACCCTTTAATACAGTTAGTACTTCATGTTGTGGTAACCTCCAAGCATAAAATTATTTTCATTGCTATTTCATAACTAATTTTGCTACTGTTTGAATCATAATGTAATGTCTGTGTTTTCCTATGGTTTTAGGCAACCCCTGTGAAAGGGTAGTACAACACCCACCTCCATGGGGTCATGATCCAGAGTTGAGAACCACTGAGCTAAGAGGAAAGCCAAGTAATATAAAAGGAGATTGGAGACCAGGGAAGCCAACCTGTTCCCTAGGAACAGTCTGGATAAAGAAAAAAGCGCAAGATACAGTCGATGTAGCTTCTGTTTAAGAAGAGATAAAATTAGAACCAGAGGCCTATATAAAAGCTCATTTTAAAAGGACACAAAGGAAATCTGATGGTGATAGAAAAATTCTACGTTATTTATTATATTGGTAAATAACTATTCATTTGTCAAAACCCATAAAACGTACACTAAAAAGGGAGAAACACAGTACTTAGAAGTTGTACCTTTATAAATCTAACATTTTAAAAAGCTCTAAACAGCTAAGATGCTTGAAAAACCTTACAATGCTTGACCAAGTTGCCAAATCTAATATAACTAAGTGAAGTATACAAGGACACATGATGTTTAAACTTGTTTGATGTTCCTACCATTCCTGTCTTTCTTAAATGGAAATTACAGTTTGTGTTATCTCCCTGGTGCACACCACTCTGAATGTTCTCAATCAGTGAATAGGAATGACAATGGAGGGTCAAAGAAACTCAGTTTCTGGTTCTTTTCCTGACTCAAGACACTGAGCAACGGACACATCTGCTACGATATGTCCACAAGAAGAACACCGTGTGAGTAATCTTATGCCCTGCTTTTGGATTCTTACTTTCACAGCTTTTATTCCTTTTTGATTAGCCGTTTACTCCCAGAGAAGGCTGCCTCAAAGTCACCCAAGGAGACCAGAAAGTCTTTCTGATACTCGTGCCAGTTACATGCTTCTACAGCACCCTCTGGATTTCTTGTTGTGTTATTCTGCAGTTAATCAGCTCTGCACTCAAGTTCTCCACAAACGAGAGGGCAAAATGCCAGATAGAGATCTACATTTGTTTTCGTAGTTCTAGAATATAGGTAGTGATGGTCAAGGAGGAAGCACCTGATAATCATTGCTTGAATAACATTCTAAGACAGCAGTCCCGTTTGTTCTTTCTTTTTTGAGACAAGATTTTACTATGTAACCCTTGCTGACCTGGAACTCACTATACAGGCCAGGGAAGTCTTGAACTTGTATAATCTACTGCCTCTGCCTTCTAAGAGCTGGGATTAAAGGAGTGTGCCACCAGGTCTTCAAGAGACCATGATTTCTATAGACCATGATTTCCTCAGACAATGAGACATGACCATCTACTATGAAAAAATACATATAATTTCAAGTATTAGGACTTTTGATTCCCACAAAGATCTCCCAAGTTGAGGTGCTTAGTGTAAACTTCTGTTTTCATCTTGACTATAAAATGGGGCAAGTGGATATTCATCTGTACAAAACTGAAAAAGAATTAGTAAGATTCCCCCAAGAACCTTCAGGTTGAAAGGGTAAGAGATAGGTACGGGTTGCTCACTTTGCTTCACACAAACATCCTCCCAGTGTCAGTGGAAATTCCCTCATCATCTATTAGAGATGCAGACACAGGACAGAAGAACTACAGAGCCATTTTTAGTTTTCAATTGTCTGTTAAAAACTTCCTACATGAGATATACAATTAAGTGGCTGGACATGCTTCTCTGGAGATGACAAGCAGAAGCTAACTAGCCCAAGTAGTGAAAAAACTAGAGAGCCTATCTTAACAAGGTGGAAGGTAAAGACGAAGGCTGATGCTGGAGGTTGTCCTCTCACCTGCACATGCAGGTGTCAAGTGCTGTCTCTCCTCTCTTTTCTCTCTGCTCTCCCCCCACCCAACACACACACACAGAAGATGTTAGTAGCATAAAGGTCCTTTACAAATAAGCACTAATTAAGGAAACCAGGATTGTTAAACATGTAGACTTGTCTTTTCAAAGGGAGAAATGTATAATCTGTTTTTCCACAAAGGCTGGTGGTTAATAACCTGGTGATTAATGCTATCTGTAGGGCTAAGCCATCCTAAGCTCCCATAAGCAAGACCAGAGTTGTCTAATTTCCTTTGCATTATCTGTACGGCCAGGGATTCCCCCAACCTCCCCCAACTAGGATCTATGGTGGCTAAGGACCCAAATTACCTCTATACCACCTATATAACCAAGACCACACTAGATCCTCCCCACAGGTTCTTAAGATAACACATGTACCCTACCTCTGGAACCCACGTTAATGGAAATGACATGTACTTTGAGAAGAATTTCAATGTAATTATGCCTCCTTGTGCACAGGGGATTGTGTTATACCAGAATATTTTTCCAAATTGTACTGTACCTAAATATATATACGATAAACTGCATGGTGTCAGACTCTACAAATCTGAACCAACACCAACTAAGTTGTGTTAAACTGATTTCCTTCTGGCTTCACACAAATTTTACCCTGCTGGCCTTGACATTTGCAGAGACACTCCCCCCCTCACACAACTGGTGACCAACCTGGGACACAACCCCCAGAGAAGGTTAAAACAAAACCTTTTTCTTTAAATAGAAATAGGAGATAGGATTTCTAGACCTCTCATCCAAGGGGTTGCAACCATAAATAAAAGAGTAGAAAATGAATAATAGTAATAATAATAAAAGACAGAGGAAAGACACTATTTTTCTGCTGGATGTACTTTGGCAGGTCTTGACAGAGTGGGAGGAATGGACTCCGCAACACCTCCAGCTTCCTGGCTTTCCAGCTGTCACCCAGTCCTGAATGTTCAGGGCTCGAACCTGTGCCACCTGACCTGAACTCAGAGTCCTCAGTGTCTGATGTGACACCTGAGTTCCAAAGAATGGTAGACAGAACTAACCTGCTTCAGCAAGAGCTAGGTCTTGGCTGCTCTAGAGTTTAGTGGGTTTTTTGTTGTTTATTTTTTGTTTATTCATTTTCCCCCACAGCAGGAATAACTCAATAATGATCGATCAATATGGTCCCTTCATGGGAGAAAAGATCAAAGCAAGAGCAGCCTCTAGTACAGGAACAATTGCAACTAGGACATAAAGTCCTTTAAGTTGATGCTGATCAAACTTCCTGACGTGCTCATCATTTAGTATATGGATGACATTCTCCTCTCCTGCTCATCTTACCAATAAGTAAGCGAATGCTTAACTTTTATAATAAATAAACCAAAAGAGCGAAACTTAAATTTTTGGGCCAAGTCAATTGAGCACACTCTTATCTTGCTCATCACTACTGAAGATTTGATTCCACTCTTTAAGTTGCTTTCTTGAGACCCTCATTTAAATTCTGTAAGAAATATAACACTGGAAGCAGGGCAAGCTGTTAGCTTATTAAATAATGCTGCTGGTAAAGTGGTAGCTCATAGAATGAGTCTCTTGCTTCCTTATCAATTACTTACCTTTCCTCTTTAGTATTTACTGGAATTATATGTCAACAAGGTATTATAAAAATGTATGTATGTCATAATTCTCCACAACAAACTGTAACTTATTTTCAAGAAATTGAAGACTGATGGTGGGAAGGACATGCTTTAAACAACCTCTGGTAAAGAGCCTATGGAAATCATTGTGCCACTAAATAAAATGTAGGTAATTTGTTCCACAATGAGAATAATTGACAGGTTGCATTAGACTGTTACTAAATAATCATTATCCAAAAGATCCCCTTTTAAGATTTTTTAAAATAATACCTATGGGTATTGTCTAAAATTACATTTAAAATTCTATAAAGATTGCTTTAAATGCTTCTACAGATGGCTCTTCAAAAGGACAAGGTTCATTATGTTTTAAGTACAAATTCCACATGCTTCACTCCTGGTTGTACAGCTTAATAGTCTGAACTTGCTGTAACCAATCAGCTTTTATTAGATGTTCCTCAGCCACTGAATATTTTAAGTATTACAGTAACCTATACTCCCTCCATTTTAACTACTCAACTGTGCAATCAGAGCAAGACAGGAACTACAGACAAAAGGTGTATGTCTCAGTTTCAATGAAATGTTATTTACAAACTACAGGGAGACTCCAAACTATGTACAAAAAACAGATGCAAGCCTATAAGATGGCTCAGTGGGTAGAGGTGCTTGCACACAGGTCCAAACACCTGGGTTCAACCTCCTGATCCCACAAGGTGGCAGGAGAGAGCTGTCTTCTCACCTCCATACAACTGTGCACATCTGCACTCACACGTATACACAATCACACATATAATCACAAACAAAACACACACACATACACACTACCAGAGCCGTTGGATGACAGTGTTTATGTAGACAACTTTGAAGCTAGCTTGACATTAACAATGTCATTCTAAGTGGTGGTTTTCCCATGGTAATTTCTATTTGGCCAGAAAGATAATTATTACCTGTACTCTAAAAGAAAAGTATGTTGACTATGTAGGAATTATATTTTGAAAAGAAAAACTGTGTCTCTTATCTCTAAGGCCTAAGAATAATTTATTGGGGGACAGGAGGCAGGGAAGGCTGGGTGAAAAACCAGGTGAACGAATACCTAGTCCATTAACTGTTTGCAAAGATTGGTAGCAAAACTAAATGAGACAAAGAAGTGCAAATAATTTTTGCTTCTGCAATCCAGATCCTTGACATCACAGCATATGCGATTACAAGTGCATATCAAGACCTGGGATATTTTTAAGTGAAAACTTACACTTTCATAGACACGAAGACAAAAGAACACACAAAAGGCATCTCTTATGCAGAATGTATTTTCTTTTCTCTTTGTTCTTTTTTTCACTTTAACTGTGCATCTTCATTAACAATTATGGCCTCCTGAAGGGAGTTAGCAGAATGCTGTTGGGAAGTGAGTGGGTAAAAATCCCAGGATCTGATTTCTTCGCCATCCTCCAACCATCACTTTAAGAACTTGCACTGTATACCACAATCTTTTAAAATACAGAGATTTCTCCTCTA
This sequence comes from Ellobius talpinus, assembly GCA_001685095.1. Lineage (NCBI taxonomy): Eukaryota > Metazoa > Chordata > Mammalia > Rodentia > Cricetidae > Ellobius > Ellobius talpinus. The sequence goes on along the minus strand of LOJH01000004.1, from coordinate 23,986 downwards.
GCAAAGCAGATTCTTGAACCTTAAAATGCAGCAAAAAAACAAATACATGTGCTTTCTTCCCTATTCAAAAGGTTAAGTTCATCTAGGATATAAAGAATTAAATAAAAAAAAAATCACAACTTTAGAACTAAATCTGTCCCCAACTAGATAGCTGAGGTTCTCTTTTCTTTTGAAATGACTTTGTGGAATCTTTTTGATAAAGGTAGGTACCTGTAAAACAAAATGAATATAAGGAAATGTAATGTTTTCTACTTTTGGCACAGAGAGGAGAGGTAAAGATGAGTTCTCAGAATGTTGCCTAAGTTTACCTTATGCTCAGGAACAAGTGATCCTCTGGCTCACTGTGCACATATGAGACTACAGGACAAGTACACCACCAGCTAATCCTGTCACTTTGTAAACCTCAGGCTTGACCTTCAGTCCGAAGATTAGAAACTATAAAGGGCACTGCCCCAGTGAGCTTCTAGAGCTGGTTCATCCTTCAGCATTAACCCACCGACGGATGTTCTAAACCTTAGCATGACACTGGATCCCACCTGCAAGGACCAGGATCTGCACATGGGCTGCTGCACAAATAGGCTAGTACTCTGCCCAAGACTGATGTCAGGCTCTGCAGCAGCGGGGCTCCCAAGTCTGCTGCTGGAGCCTGCCATAGAGTGGTCAACTTAGGTTATTCAGTTAGGAATAATTCTAAAGCAAAAAGTCTAAGTATTTAAAGTGACTTAACCTATCATTATGTTAGAGACACTGTTGCCAAATACTCAAATACTCTTAAAAGCTGGATGAATCTATGTTTAATTCTTAAAAAAAAATCATACCTATCCAGAAGAATTCTCTCATTTTCTTTGGGAAAGAAAACATTAATTCTATTATAAATAATATTAATTTATATAATTAAATAAATATTAATTATTTAATTACTTAACAGCAAATACATAAATAAATCATAATAATTAGTGCAATAGGGCCAAGTAAAACAAAGACCTAAATTAGGGATGCCCCACCACCACCCAAAAAACCTTGCTAGATAATTATAATTGACATTATAGGGAAGAGAAATTTTTAAAATTGACTTTATTATTGTGTTTGTGTGTATGTGTACACATATGTGTGTGCATGTGTGTACATGAACCACTACACATGTGTAGAGGTCAGAGGACAACTCTCAGGGGTCATACTTTCTTTCTTTCCACTGTGGTTCCAGGAACTTAATTCAGATATTCAAACTTGCACGGCAAGCACTGTTCCTCCTCCTGATGATTTACCTCGCCAACTCAGCAAGAGAAATTTTAACTTCAGTGTTAAAAATGAAAGAATAGAATACAGATGGCTAATAGAGATTTTGTTTGTTTTCTCTTTTTTAACAAACATGTAATCTATAAATTTTAAATTTTTAAGTTCCACATGTGGGAATGAGTATTATTTCTAAGCAGGAAATTATTTATGACTTTCTCATTAGAAAAAAAATCTAAGGTTGACTCTGTTAGCTTTAATTGCCACAGCTGGTTATATCTACATGAGTGAACCCAAGTCCCAGCAAAACTCGGTAAACACAGGCACTGGTAAACTCAGACCTCAGTAAGTTTGCTCTGAATCTCATTTCAAAACTGTTAGAATAACTAAGATTACAAACACATAAGTAAAGAATAACACACATGGTAAAAAACAAAAAAACAAAAAACCCAGCTCTACAAAATGCTTCAAGGTAGATTCTACTTTATCTATATTCTCTTAACAAAGCTTTACAACAGCCTGTGAAGTAGACAAAGCACCTGGTGTTAGTCTCATTTTACATAAAACAAAGTAGTAGAGCTCATAAATTTAAGTATCTAATATTACCCTTTACACTTCCTCAGTAGGGCTTTCTGCTAGGGACCAATGACAGATGCAGGCATCAATCAGTACTGTGCCTCCGAGAACACAGAGGATTTTGACAAGTCAGGAAATAATATATGCAGAAATCTAGAGGCAGGGAGTGAAGTGAAAGGTAGGCTGGTTGGCATAAGGCAAACAGGGTTACAGAGGTGGGTTGAAAGCATGGAGAGAGCTTTAAAGTCTGGGTAAGTGTCTGCACGCTGCTGTAGGCAGAAAGAAATCTAATGGTATGGAAGGGAGAACAACATGAATTCTTACAGTATGTTCTGGACTAAAGTAGACTATAAACTAATGACAAGGATTTAAAATGGGAAGTGCTGTGGCGAGATGAGACTTTGAAAAGTCCTCGGCAAGACACTAACTGGTCTAAAACAAAGAAAAGTAGTTGAAGGCTACCCTCACAGCCCAGCATAAAGATCACACATCACAGACTGAAAGCGATGCATTTGCCGATATGGCTCTTTTAAGTCCTCACAACTCTCCTACAGAGTTACGACAACATCCCACATTATCTTGAATTTTCTTACACTTTATCTAAAACTTACCGAATCTTCTGGAGGTCTCTGGATTTTACCCCAGTCTACAGAAGGTCCCTTTTCTTGCAAAAATCTATGATATAGCTTCCGAAATCCATCAAGATCTTTTTTAGTGTGCTACGAAAATGGAAACAATTGTTATAAACAGCCAAACATTTAATACAGAGTAAACAAGATGCAGACTATACTTTAAAGTAGGACCAATTTTTAAGGCCTGTTTGAAACAGAAGTAGAAAAACTAAAAGAATTCTATTTAAAGTTAAACTTCTTCCCTACCCCCAGCCAGTTAGTTACCACGTAACTTAGACAGTATTTGGTTCCTATGAATTTCAACATGTTCCCTATTACATGCCACAATTTTTTTCTACCTGAGTACAAATAAATTACACCAAAAGAACAAAAAAGGAATAAAATATAACTAACCTCAAAACATAAAAAAATGAAGTACAAACTGAAATTGAAAGATAAAAGATAATGTAAAGAAAAGTCAAGCTTCTCAGTCCTGGGAAACTCCTATGACAGCTGTCCCAGGAGCACAGTTCTGATAGGCTGGCTTTGGGAAACAGGCATGAAGAGTACATGGTGACAGAGGAACTCCTCACAGATCCTACTAAACACAGTAACCACTTCTCTACCCAATAATATTAAAACACAAAGTATAATTCTGTCCATACGCTTTTGGTGATTTAGGAATTTCCTCAGCTTAAAAAAAGTAGTTTTACTATTAGCAAATGTTAAAGATCCTTGGCTGTTTAACAAAGCTAATTTTCTGGTGTTACATCCCAAGCTTATTTCAGGCTGGAGAATCAACACTGGCATCAACTGAGTATGTGGACACACAAAACAAAAGACACTATCAAGTCCTTACCTCAAACTCATGTGAGGTTGCTGTTGTGAGTATTTTTTCTAATTCTTTCTTCACAGATAATTCTAGTTCTTGGAGAATGACTTCTTGGAACTGAGAAGCACCATCTTGAGACATCGCTTTGCTAAGGTCTTAAATTAAAAAAAAAAGCCACTGATTAAAATCAGTCAGCAACAAGAAAACTTATGAATTGTGTTATTTCTAGATTAGTTAAAGTGAAGACTCGCTGGCCTTTGCTTTTTAACAAAATGGAAGTATGCTAAACAAAGTGTAATGACTGTTCTTAGCTGTCAACCCTGAAACATCTGGCTTAACTAAAACCCAAATGGCTGGGGTACACTTGTGAGAGATTTTACTTAATTAAATCATCTGAAATGGGAAGACCCAACTATAATCTGTAGCTTCTGAGGTGGGAAGATCTGGACCTTCAATGTGGACCACACCTTCTGCTTACTGCCTAAAGAACATGGAAGAAGAAAGCTGTTGCTCTTTGCTTGCTTGCCATCACCCTCACTGGCAAATTCATTCTTTCACAAACGTTAGAACCTATTCATTTGGGATGCTAGAGTATACCGAAGACCAGTTGAGAGTCATCCACTCCCACAGACTAAAAACAATGACCGGATTCTTAAACGCAGAATGTTGAACTAGCTGGATCACAGCCTGTAATCCATTGTAATAAATTATGTTATATATATAAAACATTTGAGTTATATATTGCATAAAACATATAAACATCACATATATAGTATATAGCATATGTAATATAGAATTAAGGTACACTATATAATTTACATGTTATATTATATATTATAGGTAAATATAGTTTATTATATAATTAAATACATATAACATTCATTCAATATACATTCACTCTATCAGTTCTGTTCCTCTAGAGAACGCAAATACAGAAAGATGCCTATAAAAAGACTTATCAGTGAATAAGTGGTAAAAGATTATCAGTAAAAAAATTACCATACTCTTTTTTAAAAAATTAGTCAGCAAGGGGAAGGCATTTATTTATTTATTTATTTATTTATTATGCATACAATATTCTGTCTGTGTGCATGTCTGCAGGCC
>LOJH01000004.1:0-19539 GCA_001685095.1 Ellobius talpinus | reverse complement strand
TTTGGAAGAGCAGGCAATGCTCTTAACCGCTGAGCCATCTCTCCAGCCCCACAAGGGGAAGGTTTTTAAAACTTTTTAAAAGACACACAAAAATCTACTACTTTATAAACTAAATGAATGATTTCTTTAGAGCATGGAACTTCCAGATGTCATAAAGTTTTTAAACAAGAACTCAGTATCAGGTGCAGAAAATCTTCCTATAAGTTGCTGGCCAAAGAGGTCTAAGCCCCCCAACCCTGCCCAAGGAATACAGGCTACTGCCATTGCTCTTGATTGCCCCCTACAGAACTAGATGGTAAGACCCTGTTGCTGAAGATACCACACAACACTCTTTATTACAGAAATGAAGATAGAACTGATCTGAAAACTCTCTACCCATTGGGCGGTGTCCATGGTGCCAGAAGGTGTTATGCAGGCTGCTGGGGGAAATACATTAATAGTCTCACTCAGCAAAATGATGTGCACCACTAACTCATCAAGTAAGATATATCCACTGGGATAATAGTGGTCTGACTACTTTGAAAATAACTGCTTTGTGATTGCATTTGAGGTTTGCCTCCAAGGGAGGGGATACACGCCTGATAGTATGAACCTGGTCAGAAGCCTGGCCCCAACAAGAAAACACTAACATTGTTTCCCTGTGTGAATATATTGTCAAACTGGCTTCTCAATAATTTTGTTTATACTCACAGACACATGTAACTCTCAGCCCAAGAAAATGCACTCCTTTTTGTGGAGGCTGATGGTTAGTGGGGAAAAACAAAACAAAACAAAAAACCAAAAAACCTCTACCTAATTAAGGAGCTGGGACTAAGTGACTGATGTGCACTCAGCACTAAATGAGACATATCCATTCACACTTCCCCTCCCAAAGCCTACAGAACATCACAAAAGAGAGGGTGGGAAGAATTGAAGAGCCAAAGGATGGAGAGTGTCATGAAATGCTGCTATCTGATATATTATTACTGCTGCAACCAAGAACACACACACATGCACAAGATTGGGACCTCTAACTTCCTACCATGGACAGGGAGATGCCTGCTCTGAGAACCTAGTGACTATTAATCGTTACTGGGGGAGAGTAAGTCATTTCTCTAATACAGCCACTGGGGAACTAGGTGGGAAGAAGGGGTTCTGAGGGAAATAGGGGAATACCAGAGGGTAACGGGGACTAAATATAATCACAATACATTGTATATATGCGTTAAATCATAAAAAAAATTGGGGAGGAGCTGGAGAGATGGCTCAATGACTAAAAACACTTACTGCTCTTACAGAGGATCTGAGTTCAGTTCCCAACTCCCACATGGCAACTGCAACTGTTAACTCCAGTTCCAGGGGATCTGACACCCTCTTCTGACCTCTGCAAGCACCAGGCACACACATGATGCACTTACACACATGCAAGTAAAACATTCATTCTTAGAAGTTTAACTGCAACCGTCATTTCACAGTTTAGTTGAAACTGTCACATCATAAAACTACACTGATAGTTATACATTGAGAATATGGTGAAATACAAAAGAATAAGATCAATAAAGAATCTAATTGTGAAATAGATTAAAAAGAAAACAGTATGAACACTGAGTACCAACAGAGTAAAAAGAAAACTAATGAAGAAAATTAAAATATGGAGTAAAGTTACAACTATTTATGATAGACTTACAGAAATGTACCTAAAAGATTCAAATAAATAGAAGTTATCTTTGTATTACAGCTAAAGTCAGCGCTACCTGGCATGCTAGTAACCCATACACAGGATTTAATGGGAAGGTCTATATAAGACCTGAACTACTATCTCTTTTAAAGTCTAGTTTTGTATTATTACCACTAATTTTTTTGTTTGTTTCTACTTTTCTGTTGGGTATTTGTAAACAAATATAAATAGCCCCAAATTAACTTTTTCTTTTTCTACTGTTAAGACCACACAAGGATCAGGTCCACAGGGGTAACTTGGGACTTGGGAAGAGCCCTTGGCTCCCTTAATTTTCTTTATCTATGTTATTAGCTGCTATGGGTAAAGGTCTTGCTGACTGTGTGCTTTCTCTTGGAAGCACTGGACAAAGTTTCTTGTGTAGGCCTTCCTGTTCATAGAATGTAAATTGGCTGAGTCCAATCTCTGAATCAACAGAACAGATAGGTCACCAGAGCTGTAGGTGAGAGTGTCCATCATTCCATGGAATGCAGATGCACGGGGGCAAGGGTTAAAACACTGGTTGCCCCTTTAGTCTCTCTGTTTAGCATCAGTTTACAAGTATGCTTATAAACAACACCCATAAGGTCACTTCCAAGTGCTGAAAAGCAAACCTTGCTTTAAAATTTAGTTGTTACTTGGCAAAAACATATTTTTCAAGTAAACCAGATTTAAGACTATTATTTTCTCCCAAGACAGGGTTTCTCTGTGTTACAGTCCTGGCTGTCCTGGAACTTGATTTGTAGACCAGCCTGGCCTTGAACTCACTGAAATCCTCCTGCCTCTGTCTCTCAAGTGCTGGGATTAAAGTGTGTGCCACCACTGCCTGGCTAAGTCTCAATTTCTTAATTAGAAGCCTAGCATGCTTAGTATAAACTATTAAATTTATTTTGAAAAAAATATATAAAACTTTTATAAAATCACAGCACACGTAGACATACATATGCCCTAATAATAAGATATAGTTTTACAAACACCAAAGGTTTTTCATCATCTGTAAGTTAAGACTGCTGATCATATCATCTTTTATATCCATCCTTAATCTAAATCTGTACTTTTAAAGATATTACTCTTAATATAAATAGGGTATATAAGTTTTTAGTTTAAAGACATGGAGCCTAGCCTGATAAAGTCTTAAGTAGGCTGAGCAGGAACCAACAGATTGGTTTCTGTGCAGTTTTCTTCTTTCTTTAAAACAAATGATAAGAAACTTGAAAAGCCTGTTTTTGAAAGATGAGAACACAAGTAGATAGGCAATGGCTTTTGTCTTTTAATGTTATGTTAAAATTTACCTTAAAATATGATTTAGTTATTAAAATAAAAACATAGCCATTTTATCATACACAATGAGAATGAGTAAGCTTATCTAGGTATTTTGAAAACTATTGTTTGTTGGTATTATTTAAACGGCCTCAAGTGTTTTACTCAATTACTGTGGGAAATTTTGAGGGTGGACTGAGTTTTATGTTGTCTTAACATAAAATGACATACAATTACGTGAAAACAAAGATAAACACGGAAAACATTAACAAACATAGAAGTTTCTGTCTTTGTCTTTAGAGTGAACAAATTTGTCTTGGGAAATCTGTAAACGTGTCTCTTGTCAATCTGTCTTCAGTACCTTTAACCCTGTAAGGTCATGTGAGAGTGTGATTTCCAGGTCTCAGTCATTTAACACTGAGAAGGAAGGGCTCAACAGCTAAGTCTGTGGAGCCTGAGGCTCTGTATTATCTAAAGTTCTTAGGCTACTATAGTTATTTGGTTATGTTTTAGGGATAATCTCTGGGCACTAAAAAAGCAGTAGACCTAGAGTAAGGAAAAATTCTCCCCATTTGGGAAGGTAACAGGAAGGCCTGTTAGGACACAAGGAGAAAAATCAGGCTTTTTGGAAGTCCCCAAAAAACAAACAGAACTAAGTCAGAAAACAGACTTATAGTGTGTCCTACATGTACCAGTTGATGGTGATGTCTGGGGGCTCCCCGATAAAGCTTTCTAGTTTTCCTTGTGTTGTTAAGGGTCTTTGGTTGAAAAGGGAGAATGAATTTTAATTGCCCTAATAATCGAACATTGTTTCTAGGGGAGGGCTATAAGAAGAAGAATGGATAGATTGCAGGAAACTTTACTTCTAGAGTGTCCTATAGAGTTTAGTTTTCTTTGCATAGCCTCCAATCTTGGTAGAGAGTGGTAGAGGCCGATACACTGAGCACTTTAGAGAACCTCTGATTTCTAAAAAATAGGTGTAGCTGTAGGATGGTATTTGAGGGTAAGCTTTTATACTTCAGCCAAAATTTTCCTTCACCAAGCTTGTATTGGGGTCAGACAGTATATAGTAAATATTCATCTTTTTCAAAAATTAATGTTTTTTTAATCTTTAATGTTGAATCATGGCATGTGTAATCCAAGAGATATGAAGTAGAGACAAGTACTGAGAAACATCCCTCTCCTTCATTCTCAGAGACCAGATCATCAGCATATCCTCCTTCCAGTCTCCTACCATCTATCCCAAGTTTCCTTGGGAGCATCTGAGCTTAGACCCAACAAAATGTTCAGAAACACTGGTTTGTATTCCAATGTTTTGAGTCGTAATCATACTCAGCTGGGGTTGTATCTAACGGCCACACTGTGGCTTTCTGTCAGGATAAGGTCGCAAAAATATTGAAATGTTATTCCCTATTGTGAGTATTTTTTAGCCATTTAGGCAACTTAGGCCTCTTTCCTAAAAAGCTGGGGGGGGCTGAAGAAAGAGAAAGAAGAGGAGAGGGGGAAGACAGACAGACAAGACAGATGACAGACAAATACTGCGGTCAGAGAAGAGAGTTGCTTATATGAATAGTTTTGGCTTTTTTTGTTTCTATTCCTATTCAGGTGGGTGTAGGTCAGTGGTAGAGTGTGTGCCTAGTATTTCTGAAGACCTGGGTTCAATCCCAAGTCTAAAACAAACAAACAAACAAACCCATCCACCCCACAAATTTTGCTGGAGATGGTGGTGTACTCCTTCCTTTAAGCCCGGCACTTGGGAGGCAGAAACGGATGGACCTGTTCAAGGCCAGACTAGCCTACTAGTAAGACTGTCTCAATTATCCCTTCTGTCCCCAAATTGCAGTTCAACTTAAAAATATAAATAGGCTTGGTGGGCCTTGGAGCTAATCTTCAAAGGAAATCTTTTTACTTGCAGAATTAAACCCATGTTAGATAGTACTGTCTTTAGTAAATGAACAGGAAAAAGTTCAAAGCAGCTTTGGTTTGATGAACCAGAAAAGCAAATAGATCATAGCGGCAGAAAAGTGGGGAACAAATTAACTCATTTTTGTTGTTGTTGTTTTGTTTTTTAAGGCTTGATTTTCTCTAGGAGAAAATACCTGAGAATCAAATCAACAAGGAGAAAGGACTGGGAACCTAGATCCTGAGTTACTTTAGCTAGCAGAGATTAAGTTTCCAGACAAAGGGGCAGAACCCACACCTTGCCTGAAAATCAGCAATAGTACACACTGCTCAGTTCTAAAGTTACTTTTGTTGGTAAAAACTAAAGTCCAAAAAATTTCTTGGGAATAAGGGTAGCATGTTCTCACAATCCCAGAGATAACTTTAGTCAGACAGGACTAAGTTTCTTGCCTGACAGGGTGTTCTTGTTTCATTTCTGTTGCTTTGATAAATCCGCTTGGCAAAAAGCAACCTCAAGGGGAGAAAGGGTTTATGTTAGTTTACAATTCCAGATTACAGTTCATTATTGCTGAGAAATCAAGGAGAAAAAAACTTAAAGCAGTGGGTAATATGCACCCACAATCAAAAGCAAAGAGAAATAAGAAAATCTACCAAATTCAATTCTCACAACAGTTGACAAATAATTTGGAATAAGACTCTTAATACAGAGGAAGAAAAAGGCATGTATTAAAAAAGAAAAACACCAAAAAAACAGAAACTATTTTGTTCTGTTCCACAGATCAGTTTGAACAGATCCTGAAATAAATATACAATAATTTTTTAAACAAAAAAATTGTCAGACTCAGAAGTTATTTATAGACTGCCATTTCCCCCTGAATTTAAATATGACAGTCACATCCCTAAAAAACAGTGAATGAAACATTTAACTTATGCTCTGGGCAAATGCCAACTTGAGCTAAAACTAAGTGTAAATGTGAAGTTCAAATATAACGAAGGGGCTACTTGAGATTTAGCTAAATGAAGGAAATTAAAACAACTTCAAAGGCTCCCTCTCTAGAAGAGACTACCAACTAACTTACAAGGCTTAAGGTGAGAATAAAAAGAACTGATCATGTCAGTATCCTCCCTGTTAGCCAAGTAGGAAAGGCTGGTTGAAAGATGTTAGATTTCTACCAACTTTAGTATGTCCAACCTTCAGACATATCGTCAAAAAATATCAAACACAGATTCAAATTTAAGTTATAAGAGCACTGCTTTGTAAGTACTGGATGCTCAGAAGGAACAATCTGTATTCTTTCTATCCTAGTTTCAAATATAATCAGCTTCTACAAGGTAAGACCATGGTAACAAGCACATTACCCTCTTCTATCCCATTCTGCTAGAGTTTCACTCCCCTGACAATGTGCTACTACAATAAAATTATATTTTTAATGATTAAGGAATAAGGATGGCTTTATGAAGTAAAGGATATACAGAAATACTTGGATATGGTGGCACACACCTGAAAAACAGCATGAATTTCATAGTGAGATCTTATTTAAAAATTAAAAGGATGGAAGGATGGTTGGTTCAGCAAGAGCAGTGATCTTTTATGCTTCAGTGTAGACCAGAAGGCACAGAGCTAAAACCTGTTTTTCTTTCCAGTTCTTTATTCATCCCAATTTTTTAAAGGAAGGTCTGGAATTTCTGGAAGGTAAAGAACAGAATGAAGAATTTTTCTAGGACTTAACATTACCAAGTTACACTTCTGGCAATGACAGCTGTGTTTCTAAGGGAAGGTCAATGAAAGAATCCCTGGAATAATGCAAGATTCCCAACCTCGTAAAGATGGTTTCTTCCCTTCCCACTTCCTACCAAAGAGAACTGATCCTCTACTACTTCAGACAGAAAGTAAATTAGCAATCAAACATTTCATTACCACACTCCTAAACCAAAACATTTTTAAAGATGAGAGAAAGAGAGAACAATTAATCTACTCTTCTACTCTCACTTTCTGGAGGAATCTGAGGTTGAAACAGTTTGATGACTTCCGCAAGGTCACAGTGCAGGCAGATGCTGGGGCCTACAAATCAAGGGTTTTTTTGTTTTGCTTTTTTGTCCTGAGCTCCATCCCACTACAGTAAATCAATACATCCTATTCATTTTCCTCTAGTCGGGCTTTCTTTAAATTTTAGAATAAAAATTCTCAACTATCACCCTCCTCCAAAGTCTACATATATATTTAACCAACAGAATTGCTCCTCATCACACAAAACTGGGCTTACTAGAACTTACTAGAATTATTTGCCTGGTTTCATTATACTTTTAGTAAATGTCATACAGTCCAAGCCGTAATTGTTTTTCTCAGCCCCACTTCCTACTATAATCTAGTTCTTCCTTATTCACAAGAACTAAAATTTCAACATTATGGACTTTCCACTATCCAGGTGCAGAAGGCAGGGGTGTGTGTGTGGACTATTCCTTTACACTGTGTGAATGTATGTTGCTGTGATTGGTTTAAGAAAGAAGATGACTGGCCAAAAGCTGGGCAGGAAGAGATTGTGTGTGAGACCCAGACTAGGAGGATGCTGAGAAGGATGGAGTCTCAGGAGTCGCAAGTGAGATGCAGAGGAAGCAGGAGATAAACATGCCATGTTGAAACAAGGTACCACTATGTGGCAGAGGACAGATAAGAAATATGGGTTAAGTTGTAATAGTCAGTGAAAAGCACAAGCTATCAGCCAAGCATTTATAATTAATATTAAGTCTCCAAGTCCATTATTTGGGAACTAGTGGGTGGGAAAAAGTCTGCCTAAAAATGGCGTTCCGATGTGGTGCACAAACATCCACTAAGACATGAGAAAGCTTTAAAAAGGTTCTAAATACACACACACACACACACACACACACACACACACACAAACAGAGCCACATGGCTTCTTAGTCTCATGTCTCTCATGCTGGCCACAGTACAGAGGTGCATCTCTTGGCAGCTGCCAGCATGACATATTTCTGCAGTCTCTCACATGGGCTGTGGTACACAAAGATGTCTCTCAGTTGTTGCCTGTGGGCTTGATATGTGAGCTCTACTGGTGAGCTGCACGGTGGGTTTGGGGTTTTGCTCATGTGGACAAAAAAGGTTACAGATGCTCAGTAAGACAGATTCAGATGGAAATAAGTCTCTAAATGGGTAACAGTGTGTTCAAAAATGTACAAAGGCTTAGGAGAGAAAAGAAAACAGGGTATAAACAGTCATAAAAATATATAGTTTTAGAATCATGGTAAAGTATTTAATAAGGGAATAAAGAAATATAAAAGAAAAAAGTAATGTAAAAAAGGAAAATATGCAGAAGAAAGTCTGGATCCTGTATGTTATGTTGTCTTTAAATTTTTTGACTGCTAATGAACCAGTGACAACTGCTAAGAAACAGTGGATAATGGAAAACTGCTAGGTTAAACCAACCTATATATTTTTTAAATTTTTTGACTTCAAAATGGAAGCAAAAAGGTATGTTACTTTGGGGAAGAGGTTATGCTTTTATTTCCACAGGAGATGAGAGGCTACGGATTCGTTTCAGGTTGATATGGATCAGGTTTGATGGGGGAAGACCCCCTGAAGATCCTGACTGCAAACATAAAGAAATAAACCTACAAGAACTACAAGACACGTGATGTATATGTTATCTGTTCAAATACAAAACAAAAAATTATCTTTAATTGGCTTGTGTACAATGCAGTCTACTCTTGCATTAATGCAGATATGCATGTTACCTTTGAAAGCCTATGCATTTTTCAGAGTCAGGGAACCAGATGCCAATAAAAACGGATGGCTCAGGTGATCCAGCATCCAGAACAGCTTCTAGGATACTGGCTGAGATGATCCAGCCTCACAGACTTTAGCCAAGACTTAACAATATCCTGATTCTCAAGATTCCTCCAAAGACATCAGTGCCCCCAGGCAACAGGTAGCAGTCTAGAAAAAACAACACCCACATTCCCAAAAGAAGGGTTATGGATGTTTGTTATCATTTAAGGGGGGTTAGTTACAAGCTGTTATTGGTCATGGTCAGGAAAAAAGGTAAACAAAAGAGTTAAATTCAAAGATCTCTTTCTAAAAGAAAAAATGGGGATATGATATAGAAATTATAGAAAAAAGAATAGATTATTGAATCTACTTTAATTCAAAAAAACGATTCATCTCAAAGTATGGTATGGATTTTGGTTTATTAATACAAATTTAAAGTTAATTTTGTTGTACTGTATGTATGTTTCTACTCTTGTTTGGAGTATTGTTTTTATGCAACTCACTTAAAAATGTAATCTATAATTAAATACAGATTAATAGTCATGCTGATAGTCATGTTAAGTATGTTTTTAAGATCATAAACATATATTTAGATTAAGATTGTCTTCAAATACTTCAAAGTCCTACAAAATATGGAATTTAAAATGTTTTAATAACATAAGCTTTTTCTTAACAGTGAGACACATCTGCTCCCAGCAGCACCAATTTACTTCAGAGATGAGTATCAAAGAACCTCCATAGGAAGTTTATTTTCTTTATGGCAAAAGTTAGCCATCTGAGCAAAGAAACTGCCCTTGCCTCAACTGCTGACAATATACTACACAAACTGGACCAGCAGGATGCAAAAGAAAATGACTGCTAAACTTAGCTAAGACAAGGTAGGGCAGTCCTTTAGAATTCTCCGCTTCTCAGAATGTCTGCCAGATATCTAGGCCTGTAGGCCAAAGGTAGATGACTCATTGCTACAAAAGACCTGAAGATGACTGTCCAGGCAACCAGATGTCCCTGTTGTTAGGTAACACTTCACCCTTCTGGGGTCTCTGATGGAATTAAAGACTAAATAATTAGACTTAAAGTTTTCCTTGGTTAAAAGTTAAATTAGGTATAAAACTTTAGACTCACAAAGATAAGATAAATACTATTTTCTCTAAATTTGCCAAATACAAATAGACTGGATATTGTAGCTGTAATTCTTACTTAATAATTGTTTTTGTTATATATAATTTTACTATGCTAAAGTTAAAACCTTCCTTTTTAATTGGACAAAAGAGGAGAAATGTAGAACATTCCTTTACACTGTATGAATATATGTTGCTATGATTGGTTTAAGAATGAAGATGACTGGCCAAAAGCTGGGCAGAAAAAGATTGTGTGGGAGACCCAGACTAGGAAGACGCTGGGAGGAAGAAAGGTAGAGTCTTGGGAGTCACAACACGCTGTATTGAAAGAAGAAACTGCCATGTGGTAGAGGGTAGGTAAGAAATATGGGTTAATTTATGTTGTAAGAGCTAGTCAGTAATAAGCATAAGCTATTAGCCAAGCATTTATAATTAATATTACATCTCTGTGTTGATTATTTGGGAACTAGAGGGTAGGAAAGAAAAGTCTACCTATGAGGGAGGTGAAGGGGTGGGGATGACATAATGGGACATTCAGAAACCCAGCAAAAAGCCTAAGGCAGAAAGCATGAGCAACAAAAGGTGAAGATCCCCCAGTCTACCTCACCACTCATTTATTTAGTCTTCCATCTCATTAGTCTCAACCTTTCTTGGAAGTCCACAGATACTGATAGCCCACAGTCGTCTTTTTTTTTCTTGGACAGGGTCTCTCTACATAGCTCTGGCTGTACTAGAACTCACTATGTAGAATAGGCTGGCCTAGAACTCAGAAATCTACCCACTTGTGCCTCCCAAGTATTCAAATTAAACAACAAAGATAAAATTCCAAGAAGGTAATCACAACTGGAAAAAACAATGCATTCATTGTTTTTACATTGAAGTATATACTGATTACGCATGCCAATTCAAGCTAACCAGGTTCTCCTGTCCTTCAAATTCTTTGGGCTCCACTACTCAGAAGTATCTGACATCCTGACTTACCTTTGTGTCATGTCTCAGTTTCCACAACTGGCTCCCCCTTTTCTCCTACTGAGTTCCCTAAAGACTGTCTCCAGACCATTTTTTCCCTCTTTATGTAGTCCTTCACCAATCTCACTAATGGTAACAAATAGTTTCCATAAGAGGTCACATGCAGATGTTAGATGTCAGAAGACAATTTACAGAACCTGGTTCTCTCCTTCTACTATACAAGTCCTCAAGCTTGGTGTCAAGCACCTTACCAACTGAGCCATTGTCTCCTAGGCTCTTCTTATTGTTATCTCTTAAATATGTACCTCTCATCCAAATCTTAGCATCACCAGCTCCAGACTTGTCTTCTCTACCAATTCTAGATCTTTTATACCTCAATACTCAAATTACCTCAACTCATTTTTTTTGTCTAAAACAGAAATCATCATCAAGACTACACTTCCTGCCCTTAAATCATCCAGACTAAAGCGGAAGTCACAAAGTTGGCTCCTCCCTCTGTTGCCTTCACATTACCTTCAATCCAGTAACAAAACTGCTTATTTGGATCACTACAATTCCATTCTCTTTCTATTTTCAATACTACCTTAATTTACCCTAGCATTTTCACTCTTCTGTACAGGGGGACAATGACCTTCTAACCAACCTGCCTACCACTCTACTCCTGTGATGCCAAGAGGTATGAATTGATTCCCATCGCTGTACTGTCTTCCTTATTTGGTGGAATATTCCATGTCTACTGAAGTAAATACAAATTTATGATCCAAGAATTTCTTTTCTCTTACAATGTAAAGATGTTTATTCATTTTATCTTAATGTGTATGAGTGTCTCGCCTGCATGTGTGTGCACAATGTACATGCCTGGGCCTGCAGAAACCAGAAGAGTGCTTCACAGTCCCTGAGACAGGGTTGTAGACGGTTCTAAGCCACCATGTGAGTGCTGGGAACTAAGCATGGGTCCTCGAAAGAGCAACAAGTGCTCTTAACTCTTGAGCCACCAGGACCCTGATCTAGGCATATCTTAAACCCAGACTGAGGTACCTTTTTGAATGGTCACAGCTAGTAAAAGTCACAAAGGCTGCGATTACCTACTCTGTGACTCCTAGTTGAGTCCATCTAAAACTCTAATTTGCATATAAATAACCCAGAGAGCTAGCTAAAACACTGATTCCCGGGAAAGCTCCCAGGCATGCTGACTCAACAGTCTGGCAGTAGGGAGCATATGCATTTCTAATGAGCAAACACTGCCAGTATTGCTCTGATAACACTTCATTTCTTTTAATGCTTATTGCAGTCCTGGTTTTAGTTCTTCTTGTCACCTCTTCTACACCTCAAGGACATGTTTCTAAGATGGCACCAGACCCAGATTGGCCTAATTTCTTACAGATGATTAGTTTAAACATGAAACATTAATGTAAATTTGACATACAATTGAATAAGTTGACAAAGGATTTTACAGAAATGTGTTCCTCATTCAGAAAGAAGGAAAAAGAGAGAGCGGGTTGAGAAAAGATCCATATGAATGTTTAATAACTGCTTGGGGTGAGATCCGTCAGAGATCTCACCTAGGGCTTTGTTCCTATTAGGCAAGTGCTCTATTCTTGGGTTGCATTCCCAGCCAATAAATGGTTGTGACTACAAAAACAAAAGGGTAAGACTTTACAACACTACTATGAGAATACTTAGGAGTTTTGCTAGTCATGCATTGTTGTTCTCTTTATACAAAAACTGGTAAAATACATAAACTAAACTCATTAAAATTAACCTTGTTTTCATATAATTCAGTCCACTTCTTTTGGTAGTACTAGTGACAGAATCCAGTGATGCATACATACTAAGCAAGTGTTAACACTACAGAATAAACAACATCTCCAATCTAGAATAGTTCTTAAAATCTCAAAGAATAAAATATCACTTGTGGAAAACACTCAAAGTACCTTTGTTAAATAGTATCATTTCATTTTAAGAGTTAGTAGCTGAGAAGAAAGTCACACCAAGGGGAAGCAGTGTAACAAAGTCACCAAGAGCCAAAAATTATCTGGCAGCCCTGTCCTATATATTGATATGTACACTTAGATGCACTTTTAAGCCTGGAAGGACCTTAACCCACTTCTTACCTCAAAGATAAAGAAATGAACCCAGAGAAGATATTTCCCTAATGGTACCCAAGTCCTGTTGTCTGGCAACCTGTTTGCTTCTCTTTTTAACTCATACATTTACAGTACATTTACATGGTCTTTTAATTCAGGTCCACGCCACCAAATCAATATGAAATCCAGAAACCCAACTGTCTATCATATGATGAAATCAGGTGATAATAAATCTAAACATTCAAACATTCTCTTACTGCATCCTATGCTCCTCTACTTTTCCTTATTGTTTCCTGAGCAATGGGAAAAAATAGGCAATCTGTAGTTTATTACCAAGACTAATCTTTTAATCATTTGTATGAGTTGGCCTAAAACAGTGTGACTGTTTTTTCTTTATGGTTGAAGCTTTATAATTCTAAGCAAAAATATAACATGAATAAAATATTGTATCAGCTTTTGCCAAGACAACTTTTCAGGTTACTGTGGCCAAGGGAAAAAAAGAGCTGTTCTCAAAAAGCTGTTCCCTAAAACAGTATTTGTACAACTTGGTGACTAGCAAGTAAAAAGTAGACTAAGCATAACATGACTATTTCAAGTCCATGAATACAATGAATGGTCTGCATTGTTTTTTTAAGATACAAGTAAACACAAAGGAATAAGAAACTCTTGATTTGCACAAGAAAAACAAAAATATCTAGGAATGTTGGGGAAAATAAAACATTTTGTTGTTTAAGCTAAGTAAGACAACAAATAGCTTGTTTCTCAGTGGTTCTCAGAAACAATCCCTAATTGTCAAAATGGTTGGGGGGGACCACAACCAATTTCTTTTGGTTATGACTGAGAAAAATAAACAATGGGAACTATTGGCAGAAGCAGAATTGGAGCCTTAGGCAATTACTTTACAACAAACTAAAGGAGATGCCTGGACCAATCAAGTTCACCGGTGAAAGTTTTCAAATGCATCATTATTGTAGTTTTTACACAAAAATTGCTCAAATACCACAAAATTTAATTTTCTTGGAATGGTTTAGCAAGCCCAACTTCCAAAGAATTTCGTGAGCTATTAATAGAAAAAAAATCTGTCTGATAGACTCTTAGAGATCTAAGAAATATTGTTTTAATTAATAGTAACCATGCTGGGGACAATCTACTAAAAGACCTAAAATGTTCACAATTCAAACAGTTTCTCCAAGTTCAAATTGAATATTTTAGAAAAGCAATTGCAGGTTGTTTTAAAAAGGGCCACGGTCCTTGGAAAACCTCCAGTTTCTAAAGAATCCCACACTATATCAAAGGGCTCAAATCAGCCATCCTTCACTCATTTAAATCTGAATATCTCCATACAAACATGGTCTAACACTGTTAGAATATATTCCAATAGTACACATGCAGAAGCAAAATCATCATTCTCCTCACTGTACAAATAATATTGGGATGAATAGCATTATGGGAAGTGAATATATCTTTTATTCATTTTCACCAATAAAAAAGTATTTATTTCTATTAACTCTCCAGACTTCTGAGAACTCATAATGCCTGCATTTGTACAAAAAGTGCCAAATAAAGCTTGGTGGAAAGTAAAATGCTACAGCAGATTGCTCTTTTATATAAAACATTTTCATCAGGTCAGTTTATATTCCTACCACAAGTTCTCTCATTATTTCATCTCTGAAGAAACAAACACATGCACATATACAACGGTTTCTGTGGAGGGCTACTGCAAGAAAAGCTCTCTTACAGAAACCTTTCGATATATCTTCCAAGAAGTGTACCCATTAATATTTATCTCTCTAATACTCTATCAAGTTTTTGCTCAATAGTCTTTCACACATGAAAATCATCAATCTTACTTAGAAGAAAGGCTCAGTAAGGGAATTTAATCACAGAGATTACGAAGTACAAGAGTAAAGACAGTCAAACTTTGGGCCAATTCTTCATTTTGAATTCCCAAAATATTTACCCCTAGGACTGAACTGAACTAAAGTCACACCCCACCCTCTAGCAGCATCATAAGCTAATCTTCAGCTTTAAGGAATGTGCTTTAGTCATCACTGGGCTGTCACGTTCCTAACTTAATGCATACCACAGTCCTCCTGGGTAAACTATCTCAGTCATTTCAATGATAAGCAAGAGGTTTTAAGATCTGAGAAGAACCAGGCCAAAGCTTGACCTTGACAACCAAGACACTCTTTCATCTAAGACCTTTGAGTTATAATTAGCTCAGTAACCTTTGTTGACCACCTGCCATCTACCCAACAGGAATCACCAACAGTCAAAAACCTTCTAACAAATGGGGAATGTTGACAGGCCATGCATATTTTTTAAGCAATACAGATGTATTTATATGGATTTTCTTGAACTAGAATACTTCCAATTTTAAGACGAAAAGACATTTTTACATATCTTAGATAGACAATGGCATATTTATAGTTGTGAAAACACTTCCAGAATTACAGAATTAAGCATCTAACCTAGTCTTAGCTGGCTGGCTAAACAGCATCAGTCTCTCCACCATTTCCAAACATTTACGGAGACAGTTCTTTTTAAAAGGAAAATTCCAAATGGCATCCGATGACAAACCTAACAATAACCGACCGACAACTGCTGATGGTACCACCTCCAAATATGACAGGCAGGAAAGAGGCAGTGTTCACTTATTCAGAAAAGTGGAGGAGGCCCTTCAATAATCTGAGCAATAGAGAAAACCAGCTAGACAAGCAATGTCAGGTAGGCAAGAGAATACAGTAGCTTGAGATCATGCTTTCAGCTCTAAAAGCATCACCCTATGAGAAAGTACCACTTGGCTCCTGAAGAACACAGACTTAGGGACATATGCAAAGAAATTGAGGCCTTTATTTGTCCAGTAATTACATATGGAGACCTCACCTCTCTAATAGTATTAAATGTTTTTATTAACTGAAAATGACCCACTAACTTCTTATGGTCTAAGTGGCAGAAGAAGAGGATACCTAGTTTTCTATAAAAGTAGTGCTTAGATTTAAAGTCCAGTCAAGTGTAGCATTTCTATGTTCTGTATCACCGCAAGTGTGCATTCTCAATGACTAGTTCATGACACGCAGATCTCCTGAACCCGAGTATGTACTTTAAGGGAAATCCAATATAGTGAAATGCATATCATGAGCATTCAAGAAAAAAAATGTTGTCAGCAGAACTTTAAAATGTACCTTGTATTTACAATTTACCTTGTATTTACTATGCAAGCTTTACCCTGCCCTGCCCTCTTCTGCCCCTGTACAAGGTTAGTAATTTTTTTAATATATCAACTTTCAAGTAACCAGACCTGAAAATTAAATCTGAAATATGAAAACCCAGAATTGTCATTTGTATTTCTGTTGGAATGTCAGGTTCTGAAAAGCCATCATTGTTTTATTAAAGGTACTGGCCACCCAGTATTTGCCTAGATCAGTCACTTAACACCCTAGTTAAGTTTATCAATAATCCTAGGCACAAGCACTAACACCTAGTTAAGTTTATCAATAATCCTAGGCACAAGCACTAACACCTAGCTAAATTTATCAATAATCCTAGGCACAAGCACTAACAAACACCTAGTAGAGGAGATGTGGACAGGAGACCAAATCCAGTGTCTCACCCATCCTGAGCATGGGCTTGATCACTCAACCATACTCCAGTCCAATATCCAAATTTTTGTTGTTTGGTTGGTTTTTGTTGTTGTCCCCCCACCCCTAAACAGGGTTTCTCTGTGTAACAGCCCTGACTGTCCTGGAACTCATTTTGTACATCAGGTTGGCCTCAAACTCACAAAGATTCGCCTGCTCTGCCTCCTGAGAGCTGGGTTTAAAGGCATGCACCAATATGCAAATTTCACACAGATTCAGAAAAGTGTCTAAAATCACCTTTCAGTAACAGGAGTCAAATCTAGGGCCATGCCGTTTTATCTGTCTCAGTATTTGTGCAATTTAAGGTATGTCATAAAAAACTATAGTCAAAAAAAAGCATATGGAACATTTTTGGTTGTGGGCATTTGCTTCCTGTGACAAAAATCTTTTAGAACATTTATCTACTTTTAAGAAACTGTGTTTTCCCCCAGGAATATATTATCTTTATCAAAAGAAAATGGTAGTCTACTTGGAGAACAAGGCATTCCTAAATTTTTTTTAATTTATTTTTATTTTATGTGCATTGTTGTTTTGCCTATATGTATGTCTGTGTAAGGGTGCCAGATCCCCTGGAACTATAGTTAAAGACAGTTGTAAGCTGCCATGTGGGTGCTGGAACTGAACCCAGGTCCAGGGCTCCTAACTTCTGAGTCATCTCTCCAGTCCCATAAAATCTTTAATGTAAGAAGCAACAAAAGGTGTTGGAAAAGACAGAAGTTTTAAACAACTCATGAATTTGAGGGCTTCTCACCAGCTCATCTTTAGACAAGACACAAGTTTCATCCGCTGTAAAGTCATGATAAAAGCACCTCTTCTGCTGCTCAGAAGCTTAGGCGAGACAGTCTACGAAGACAGTTACCACTTTCCTTATGACACAGCATAAGCAGAGTGCCAAGGAGTGGAAGGAAACATCAGTCACTTCTGGGAGGAGGGGGTCAAAAAACTGAATTGCTTTTATAAAGAATGAAAAACATAATTTCCAACTTTTGCACCTGAAAACTGATGTGTGCAGATGACTCTGAAATTAGCCTGTAAGTTCTATCATTTCTAACAGCAGCCGAGGCAAACACAGAAGGGTCACACAAAATTATGCGATGGTGAAGAGCATGACTGAGTTAAAACACTTGGAGTGTCGTCTTTTGTGCAAAACTGCCTGTTTGAAAGGAAAGCTACTACTCCAGGTAAAGGTGCTTAGCAAATAAACCAGACGTGCTATCTTGGCTGCATCATGGGTCTAGGAATGAGTTGAGTTTATGGTTAAGTCAATGCAACTATGTTAATTTCTTCATTTAACCGTGCAACTTTTCGAAAAATGTGTATTTCAAAATAACAGGCTTTAAAAAAGTGGATAAAAATGTAAAATGACAGATGTCCACAGACACTTAGGTATATGATTTAGAAATCTGAAGATCCCCTCAACAGCAAAAACTGCATTAACTTTTTAAGCTATCCTAAAATCACTAACTACGTGGAATATCTTGAGTTTAGTATTTTTTTAATTCCTAAGAGAAGTGACTTGTTTGCTTCTCTCTAGCAAATTCTTACAAAATACTGGCTTTATGGTACTTACAAGAACAGTAAACTTCTAGGTTATCATGCCTTCCTAATCTTGATTAAAACATTTATTAAATCAGAACATATGAAACATCTCTAGCCACATAAAAAGCATAACATGAACTACAAAACATAATGATATTTCTGAGCTTAATGCTTGAGGCAGGCAGACATAAGGGTCCCATCTGTTTCCATAATTCAGATTCTTTTAACTTATTATCCAAAATTTAGGAAGAGTTAATAAAGTGAGGGATAACTCGATGGGGCATTTTCATTTCATTATTTTCATTTCATTCCCCGGGTCAAATGATGGGCATCACTAGCATAACAAAATAAATGAATAAATAAATAATTTTTTAAAAAATGGTACATCTACCGTTACTGAGAATCACCTTAAGTGAACTTTACTAGCTGTGCTAAGCAAGATGGCTGAAGCTTTAGCACACTGGAGTCTGGAAAGAAAAGTTACTTAAATATCAAAAGGCAAATTCTATAGAGTTAGTGACAGAAGTTTAAGGCAGCACCAATTGCAACGTGTATACCACACACTTATACAACTACAGCGTAGTTGATGGGTATTTGCTAAACCCTCTTTACACACATACAGAATTTAAATGGTAATTTTAAAATTCAAAGGAATTAAAATCTTTCCATATAAAAAAAGAAAAGAAAGCAAACAGCATTGCAGCAAAGTCATCTCTCTGACTGAAATGACCTCCAGTATCTACGAACCACTCCTGATTTCGCAATAGATGGATCTGAGACTCAATCCACGTACACACAAGAGTAGACGTGGAGAACGCTTCAGTTTCTTCAGCAGATTTGGAACATCCCTCTGCCTGCCCCAGCCCTCTGGGTTCCCTTTTCCCACAAAGATAACTTATCATCGACCACAAGAAGGGAACAAAAATTAATCAGCAGTCAAAATCTGTTTTAATTATTAAGGTCTCTATCCGCGAAGTCCAAATTCTAGTAAACCTGATTTTAGGAAGGCAGGGCACAGGGGCATAAATACACGCATGTGAAACACCAAGCCAGAAAGCGGCGCAAAACAGCTCACATACCAATTTAACCAAAAAGGTTTGACAAACGGCATCCCAAGGGAACATTTCCAGTTCCAAGCTACCCACCAATCTAGAGACAACCAATACTCAAATTCGGACGAAGCAGCCAAGAGATAAGAAGCAAAATGTCTTACCTTGCACAAATCTCGACATTTTCGGGGTTTATTAAAAAGAACCTGGTTTATAATTTTTTCAATTTCTCGGAGTTGCTTTTTATAAGGAAGGTCGCTCTTCCTTCCAGCAACAACCGATGTGTTCTTTCTCCTCTGATGTTTAGCTACTTAAGGAAGTATTCATATAAAACGATCAAAAATCGGTCTTAAAAAAAATCCCAGAAGACAGAAACTTGGTGGGACCGAGTCAGCTTAGGAACTCCAAGCTACTCTGCGATCCCGACACCAACGGGGACCGGACTGGAGACTCCGGAAAAGGTAAAACCATGCGAACTTAAATTTCATCAATGAAGA
>LOJH01000003.1:98976-120262 GCA_001685095.1 Ellobius talpinus | reverse complement strand
TGTATGTATGTATGTATGTATGTATGTATGTATGTATGTATGTATGTATGTGAGCTACATTATTCTAGGAATTTTCAGAGTGTGTAGTCTAATGTAACCAAAGGTGTTCCAGGAAGATCTGAATGTGACATCCTAGGGAAGACATTGAAGAACCTCTACAGTTGTTTTTATGTTTCTTCTTTTGTTCCTTTAATTGATGTAAGCCACGAAATTTCTTATGCCTTATCCAACTTGCATCCTTGTTCAGCAAACCTGGGGTGTAATAACTCGGAGTGCTGGGAACTCAAGGTTGGCTGCATCTTCATCTTATCTCCTCTTTTGAGATGTCTATGCCTGTTGGGCCCCTTTTCTTCTCTGTGGGTTCTAAAGCATGGTTCCTCTCACATGTACTATTCAGCAGCTTGATGGTTGGAAGCAAGTAGCCAATTCACTGATCATAAATCCCTTTTGAGTCCTGACAAGGCAGCTTTCCCAAGGGATGGGCCAGCATTCCTACTTATGATGAAGTATCTTTCACTAAAGCCAAAAAATGAACTCAGAACGCGGCTGGTTTTGAGTATCAGTCATAACTCTTTTCCCCATTTGTTCTTCTGTGGCTAAAATAACTTGGCTTGTTGGGAGACATGATGAATGGGACTTGTAAAATGCGTTTCTTAGCTCTTGGGTAGGTCCAGGTGATCTCACTAGTATGGCCACAGACAAATCAGGAATGGCTGCTAGCCTGTTATAATAATGTACAGAGGATATTAAGGATTAAGCTGTACCATCTTCTGGTTGGCCACTCAGCCATATCTAGTCCACTTAGGTTTTCTTGTTGTTTTAATGAAATAGTTGTTTTTATTTCAAATTGTCTTCAATGTCCTTTGAAATTTCTGTTTTAGATTATATCATTCTTAGAAAATACTTCGTTTTGGTTGAAGGTTCTGCTCCTGAGGACTGATAGAAGCAGCAGCGGATACAGCTGCTCCTCTCTTAGGCACACCATTCCTTGCACCACTGGATGTGAAATGACATCCTATTTGCATTACTGTTTATTATTTTAATATTGTTGGTTTAAAAACATTAACCTTTAATTTTATTGTATGTGTGTGGATGTATTGCCTTTATGCGTGTCTGCGTGCCAACTGAGGAGGGCAGAAGAGGGCATCAGACCCTCTGGCACTGAGGTACATAGTGAGCCACCATGTGGGTGCTGGCAGTTGAACCTGGGTCCTATGGAAGAGCTACTAGTGCTCTAGACCCTGCTGAGCTTTCTCTCCAGTCCCATTTTATTAATTTTTTAAAAAATTGTTTAATTTCTTACTTGCATCCAGTATATTTTGGCCATGTTTTTCCTCCTAAATCCTCTCAGATCCACTCCCCCTCCCCACCTCTTTGCAACTTTTATTTCTTTTTTTAAAATAACCCTTATGTGGATCCATCCACTGGCATGACTAACCTATGAGTGAAGGCTCTTGAGCCTCCCCGCTCCCCGTTGGAATGTTGAATGTCTTGATCTTGTGTAGGCTACTGCAGCTGCCGTGAGTTCAGTGAGTGCAACATTGATCCTATCATGTATAAAAGACCCTGCTTCATTTTGGTTCTCCTTGACCTCATCAGGGGTGTGCTCTGGGGAAGGGGTGGGTTATAGAGGTCCCATTTATGGCTGAGCATGTCATAGACATGTATTCCCTGTGTTTTGACCAACTCTAAATTTCTGTATTATCCACTGTTTTACTCTAAGCCTTGATGTTTAAGCAGTATTTGAATATTTAATGATGCCCAGTGAAATGTCTTGTGTTCAGCAAGCAATCACAGTATAGAATTTTCAAGTGTAGGAGAAAACTTTGTGCTTTGTGGTATTTTTTGTGGTTGCTATGTGTATTGCTGATCCCTATGCGTTGGGGAAGAATTGGCATTTAATTAGGTTTCGAGGGCATAGATCATTCATATCCCTTCCTGTTGACCCTGGCCCTTCCCCTTTCTCTATGTGGAGTATGGGTTATGTTCCCAAATAGGGACTGGCTGGATGATGAGCCTGTGATACTAAGTACCTACTGACAGCAGAGATAAAATAGAAATGAATGGAAAACACAATTCCCTTGTTAACAGACTTTATTGTCTAATTTAAAAGTTACTTTAAAAATAAATTCACAGTACAAAGATTATTGGATGTCTCATGTGGCCACTCTCCAGTGTTAATGTGGTTTACAGTCACTTGGAGAACTTGTTAAAATACAAGGCGGGGCGGGGGGGTGAACTTGAGGATGGCTCAGAAATTAAGAGCACTGACTGCTCTTTCAGAGTAACTGGTCTCCATTCCTAGCACCCACATGACATGGTGGCCTATGGTATTCTATAATCACAGCCCCATGGAATCAAATGCAAATGCTGCATGGATGTGGTACAGGGACATGCCTGCTGGGAAAACAGCCATGAACATAAAACAAAAATATAAAGGTTTTAAAAAATGAAAAATATAGATAGTGGTGTCTTGTCCCTATTTTTTTTTGTTTTGTTTTGACTTTTTTAGTCTGAGTAATGAGCATCCCCTCCCCTCCTGTTAACCTTCTTTTGTGGTACTGGAAATCCAACCTAAAGTCTTTTACCTGTGAAGTAGATGTTGTGCCCACCTTCCCTGCTCTAAGTCCTGCTTCCTAGAAAGCATATTTGCTTCCTTAGAAGCCGTATTTGGAGAAGCACTTGTCTAATGAGTGTTTCTTAGCAGTGACCCTGGGTTAAAATGATAGGTGCCACTATGCATTCCAGATCAGTTCAGTCTGGAAGCTGGGATTGTGTCTGGCACTGGTGGGACCTAAAATTATAACGTGCGGTCAGATAGGAGTCTTACTGGTCTAAAGAATGCCGTGGACAGAGAACTTTAGATCTAGAGATTCATTATATACTGGTGGGCTGTGGAGGTATACAGTATAGAGGATTTTAAAAAGTGGTATATTATGAAAGGTAATGTTGTGGACAAATTGGCTTGTTTTCTTGCTGGTTTTTGAGATAGTATGATGAACTTGTTAGTTCTTGGCCAGAAGTCAGCATGGCTTTCCTTTCAGCAAGTGGCCAGAGAGCAGGACTGAAGTACCTGCTATTAACATTGTTGCAAACACCCTCTGAGCACTTATTCCTTTTGCTTTAGATAAGTGCCTCTGTGTGTTTGCTAGTCTTGTGTCATCTTGACACAAACTAGAGTTACTAAAAGGAGGGAACCTTAATTGAGAAAATGCCTCCATAAGATCCAGCTGTAAGGCATTTTCTCAGTTAGTGATTGATCGGGAAAGGTCCATACCATTGTGGGTGGTGCCATTCCTGGGTTGCTATTCCTGAGTTCTCTAAGAAAGCAGGTTGGGCAAACCATGAGGATCTAGCCAGTAAGCAGCACCGCTCTATGGTCTCTACATCATTTCCTGCCTCCAGGTTCCTGCCCTTTTCAGAATTCCTGATTGTTTTGATGATGAACAACAATATGGAAGCACAAGCCTAATAAACATTTTCCTTCCTAACTTGTTTTTTGGGTCATGGAGTTTCATTGCAGCAATAGAAACTCTTAAGAAACCCCACTCACCCACCCTGTGTGTGTGTGTGTGTGTGTGTGTGTGTGTGTGTGTGTGCGTGTGCATGCAAGCATGTGCACGTGTGTATGTGTATGTGTGTGTGTATGCATGCATTTGCATATTCATGGACTATAGATTAGTGAGAGACTGAGCTAAGAAATGACTATCATTTTTATATTTGAGGTCTATAAACTTCTCTTTCTCTCATAAAATGAAGTAATGTACATTGTTATTACTGCTCAGCTTATATGAGTACAAGTACAATCTTATGAACATTGATATATGCATCTTGGGTCTCCCAGACTTTAGTAGTGAGCTTAACACATAGTGTTTGTCAGTCAATCTGTGTTTGTTGAAAGAATTGGAAAGGTAATCTTTCCACATCAAGTTTGCACGTTACTGCTCACTCTCCAAGCTTTCCTAAGAATGTTGTTGACCTTGTTTTCCAAAGTAGACAAGAATCTGGTATTATATTAAAGGAGTATTAGAAAAAAATCTTTAAAGGTGGAGAGTAGTGACTGGAGAGGAAGCTCAGTGGTTAAGAGTACTTGCTGATCTTGGGAAGCTTGCAACTGCCTCTAACTCCAATACAACTCTAGGAGATTTCTTCTGGTTTCTATGGGCACTTCACATGCATATATCCCCACCCATGTGTATACAAACATACATAATTTTTTTTGAATTATAGAGGCATAAATAGAACAGTAAATTTAAAAAAATACTAGCTGTAAGTTTAACATAGGTATTTGTCATCCACAACAAGTCTTTCCTGCTCAATTCCAGGTGATGGTGAGTCACATCAAATTTTAGGTCCTGTTGTTAAATTTTACTTTTAATTTTATTAAGTTAAATTGATCATAAAGTAACATGGACTGAAAGAATGAGCCTGTGTTTAATTTCTTGGAACTGCTACAGCCTTGGTTATAATAAATTTCATAGGGCTCAGATATAAAGTTTTGGTGCTTGCTAAAATTTTGACTTTTCCCCTAAATGCTTTCTTGAGGGAAATGTCTGTCCTGGATTTTGAGAGTACAGTCTTTCACCCCAGGTTCCTCAGAAGTGAAATGCAGCTGCTTTACTGGATTTTTGGCCCAGGGCAAAGAGAAGGACCAGTGAAGAAACCCCTAATCAGACCATTTGATGCTAATTTCACAGGTGGCTGATCACTGTGCCTGGCTGTTGTCATTTATGGATGGACCAAATGAAGTGTAGTGGTAAAATCAGGAAAGTATGGTCTAGGGACAAATGGTCATTGGCAGTATCATTGCTAGAGTTAAATGGGACCCATTAGTGGGTGTGATGATTTCCACCCTCCTCTTTGCACCCCTTGAGTTCTTTTGAAATAAAACAATAAAACAGATGGAAACAACCACTGATCTCTCCCACTTTTTAAAAACTGTGAGTTGATAGGATTTTAATCAGGTTGTTTTAGCTACTAACTTCAGTCAGAGTTTAAAGAGCCATCTATGGAGCTATCAATTAATTAGAGCTAGATTTGTCAAGGACTTCATCATTTTCTCCGCTTCTCTCTCACTCCTCTCACCAGTGAGGAAAGTAAGACCTAGAAGGGTCACATAACCACCAGCTCAGTTTTGTAGTTAGTGCTGAGGCAATTTATTTCTGCCATTTTAGATGGATAAGATTTTTGTTTGTTTATTTTGGAGACAGGATCATCATATATAGCCCAGTCTGGACTCTTAACTACCTCTTTTTTCCTTAGCCTCTCAAGTGCTGGAATCACAGGTGTGTAAGCCTGTAGGATCTTTTGTTAGGAGACTTTGCTCTGAAATACTTTGTTGAAAAATGGCCCTATCGTTTTTTTTCCTTAAAAGGAAAAATAGTGTTAAATTCTTTTCACTGTTATAATATGTCTGTTGGCTACTAACAGTTTTAGCAGTAATGACCTTAGAAGAGAAATGGGGTTTGTTTTAGGTTATGTGGCCGAAGAGAAGCACAAAGCAGTAGTTAGCTGCTGAGTGTAGGTGGGAAGTGCATGCAGATAACATCTGCAAGCTTTGGGTACTGTGAGTCATGATTTGGCTCTGAGAACAGCTCTCCTAAGTTTCAAGTTTTACTATCTAATTATCCGTCACAGAGGAGCATGCTTCTTAGAACATTGCCTGTGTCCTTTAGCTTTTGCTGGCGTATTTGTGTGTGTGTGTGTGTGGCCCCCCTCCGGGGGGAGCGGCAGCGGAGACAGTGTTAGGGAATGAACCCAAGGCTTCCTGTATGCTAGGCAAGTGCCTCACTGACCCTCTACCCCGTTCTTCATCATATTACTTATAATCTGACTGCAAAGCTAGTTTTTATGCATTTGTCTTTCTCTCATTTCCTTTCTACTTGCTTCACACACCGGGCTCTAGAGTTTGCTCAGGAGTACTCGCTAATTCCCCATCTGTAATTGGAGCAAACCTGGGGGAACTAATTAAGCATACTGGTTCCTTGTCATGACTTCTGTAGGTTCAGTGTTAGTATGTCTAAGATGAGGGGCCTCATTGTACTGAGTCTCCAGTCTCATTCAGTGCTGATAGATTTTACATGGTTCCTTACCCAGAACAAGATTGATTTCAGACTACCGGAAATTTATTGGTATTGCAGTCATCAGATCTCACTTTTTCCCCCGTAAAGTTTTTACTCTTAGATACCTTTCCCCAGAGGATTCCTAGGTTATAATCTTAGGCTCCCATTGGTATGCACTCAGGAACTAAAGGATAATTTTCTTCTTGATTATAAAAAACTAATTAACATAGGAAATCTGTGATTAAAGTAAATCATACTTCATGTTATATCGAAGAATAACTTAGCGCTCCCTACTGGAAAGGATCTTATGACATGTGGCCTTGGGTTTGTGCAGTTGTGTGTGTGTGTGTGTTTTCCCAAGAGCAGGTCTCTGATCTGGAAAGGCTTTGCTGAGTCCCAAGGAATTAAGTAAAAAGACCTACTTGTTTTGAGCTCAGTAATAAGATCCTACCTAACTGGTTGGTTTTGCTGTGTATCAGCATTGTAGTGGACTTCTCCCCCCTGCTGTCAGCCTTCCAGTGACTTTTAAAAGACTAGGACAGGACTGACTGTGTAACACTCCCTGCTACTGAGCTCCTGCTGCTCCTTCCTGCCTTAGCCTCCAAGTGTTTGGATTATAGGTGTTTGCTGTCATATTCATGCCTTATTCATATTCAGATTCATGGTGGCTCACAGACTGTGGGGCTCCCTGGGCATGCCCAGCTCTCTTTAGTGTGTACAGTATTCTCTCGACCTTAGAAAAGTACCCCCCCTTCTATTTTTGCTTATCCTGTTTGGAATCACCAGACCTGCTGTAACTTGAAGCTCTGCTGCTCCAGTGGAGCACTCCTTCATCTCCCTGAGTACGTTTGGGGTACACGTTGTACTCAACTCTAGAGAGGGGAAGGATTTCACAGTGGCTACTGTTAGAAACCAGTGCAGGGAGTTCAGGCTCATGAAAATTTCAAAAGTATTTCTTTCTGGTCTTCAGAACCATAGGGTTTTTGTCAAGTTGGATGCTGGCCATTCTTTGGTCAGGCTGTGGCTCCCAGTTGGCAGATTCCCCACTGGAATTCAGTTTCCTTGGCTGATGCTGTTTGTTGTGCTAGTATCATTTTTTTTCTAGCCTTTTTGGCCTTTTCTGAAGCAGGAGAGATGGCTGTAGGTTCTGCGTTCTCCTTCTATTTTTTTGGATGTGCCATTGATGTTAGGGAAGGACCTGTGAAATGAAATCATGGCAAAGGAAAGTAACATACCTTTGGCATAAAAATGCTGTTAGCAAGCTTGAGGCATATCAGAGAGAATGGTCCTGAGAGCAGCATTTACTGCCTTTCTGCTTTTGAACATTTCCCCCTCTCCTTTCTTTGCCTGTTTCTGAGGTCTGGAATTTGTCTTGACTTTAAGAATGGCCTGTTTTTGAACATTTGAATAGGTAGCACCATTCAGCAGGGAATACATGTGCAGACTGAGATGTCTCTTAAAGCCAATTTGTAGTACAAGTCATTTGAAATGATTTCTTGAGCGCTAATGCATTTCTGCTTTAGATTCTCTGCCTGGATCTATATGTTCATCTCCTGTTATACCCAATGGTTTGCTTTGATGAATCTGATAGGAGAGGCCACCCTTCCCCCAACCTTTTTACTGCTACCTCTAGATATTTGAGCACACTTTGCAGGGCGAGCAACCGTTAACCACCAACAAATGACAGCTGCACACCAGCCACTCAGATTTGGAAATAAGGAGAAGCCTCGACTCCAGTCATAGTTTCTCAGCCTTGCTTGGTTAAGGTACTGCGAAAAGGATCAAGTGGCCCTTGACATTAGATTTGGAGACACCCCGTCAGATGGATGAGTGAAGTCTCATTGGGAAGGGAATTTTCAGTTGTTAGTCCTAAAAAGCTGCAGTGCAGAGGAGTGGAAGTGGGCACTCCTGCCAAGAAGCTATTTGTAATTGATAGCAGCCGGAAGAAAATCAGTTGTTGTTTTTTTTTTCCCCAATGGAGTGACACTGGGTATACTAACTATACTCCAGGCAGATCCCAATACTTGGCTGTAGTTGGCCAACACAAATGGTACTCCATGATTTTTTCTTTTATAAAAGAGAAAGATCTTGAAGTTGGGTGGGTAAGGATGTAGGGGAGGGTCTGGAAGGGGTAAGAAAATGATTGAAATATATCATGTGAAATTCTCAAATAATGAAACATTTAAAAAGAAAAGAAAAATCTAACATCTGGTGTGGTTTGCTTCTCATCACGCAGAGGCCACAGCTAAAGGAGAGATTCTCTTTCTCAGCTTTGTCTTTATAGAAGAAAGGAAAAGGGGTAGATGAAGCTGCCTTTGGTCATGCTTGACAGTTATGGTGGAAGATACTACATTAGAGGCTTCTGGTGCGTCTCCCTCCTGCCTTTTTCCTCATTGGTCTTTGCTGCTGTTTTTCCTTTGGTGACCTAAGGCACCTCTGAACTTGGGTGATTAGATAGTCTCTGAGGAGTGGTATCTGGAAGGGGTGTTTTGATGTCAAATACCTGTTGTTTCTTTACAAGCAACCAAGCAACTGGGAGATGCACAACAGAGCCGAGGGGAGCTGGGGAGTTGTTGTTTGTAAATGCAGAGAAAGAAGGCAGCAGATCTGGTAGATGTTTGAGATGTTCAGCTTATACCTTCAGAGAATAGGGACTGCCTCTCTGTGATTCTCATCATCACCTGGGAAGTGGAGGGAGGGGGTGTGCTGTCTGGGTTTGAACTGCAGTGTACACAAGTCAATATTTTATTCAGTTCACTAACTGATTAATTAGTATCACAATCTTTCTTGTTCTGAATCTTCCAGGTGTTCGGATATGGGATATATACAAACTCCCTCCAAATCCTTGCACTCTAGATTCTTTGATGCTAGATAAGGGATAATGTTGAAGACAGACTCATAATCACGATGGTGGTGAATATAAGAAAGACGGTAGCAAAAGAAACAGCAAAGGAAGGGAATGAAATTGGGGAGATGCTTAAATTTGAGTGTGGTCAATGGAAAGTGTCCTTAAAAATGACCATAAAACAAATAACTACCATGGGAGAAAAGGTGTTTATTTTTCTTTTTTGTAAAATAATGAAAACATTTCAGTTTCTGGAATGTAAGCATGCATAGAGACTTAAAATATTTTTTGTCTTTGAAGTATGGAAGGGCATCTGATGTCACAGCACCCTTTCTTGTCTTTGGGTGTTCAGCCTTAGCTGGTTCAGAGTTCATCAGTATAATTGATTCAGTGTGTTCAGTGCTAAGGCAGTCTTACTTTGAGGGGCTGTTTTTATAAAGTTGCTATGAAACTATTCTGTGTACCTGAGAAACTAGCCGCCTTCTTCAAATAGATGTATAGCGATTTTTGTTACTTTGTTAGATCTCTGAAAATTAAAGTTCTCTTCACAAGATGAATTAACAGTGTGGTAAACTCTGTGAAGAGTCCTTTCTCTAGAGTGGAGTGCTAGTGACCATGGACTTGGCTCTGGGTGTCTCTGCATAACCTGGTGTGTGAATTTGTACTGATGGGAGGATCAGATGGTGAGAATTACCCTTGTGAACAGGAATTCAAACTCTCTGTGAAAGACAGTGTAAGATTAAAAGATAACAGTCTTCTTCATTTGTCATGAACCTACGGTGTGCTAGGCATTTTACCATTGTTCCACATGCTAATCACATAGAAAATCCTCTTGATTTTATATTTAAAATATGGCCTTAAACTTGTGATCCTCCTATCTAAGCCCTCCTGACTGATGCAATTTTCGCTGTAAGGGTCTGAGTTTGAATCTTTAGAACCCATGTTCAGGTAGAAACCTGAATGCGTACAGGCCAGCCAGTCTTGTCTACTTAGTGAATTTGGGTATATTTCACACAAATAGAAGCATCTGAGGAATGACATTGACCTCTACATGTGTACCTTGTATGTGCACACTTGCACCCACATGTGCATTTGAAGGAAAACATAAACACTTGTCCTCACACATAAAGTATAACTAAATAGTTTTGGTGTATCTCACTTGAAATAGTATTATTTAAAATAAATTGCCTTTAGGAGTGTGTCACATACATGTTTCATGTAGGTGCTGTACATGCATTCTAGAATGTCATATTTAGTGTGTTTCATACTCTAAAAAGCTTGCAGAACAAATCAGATGATTGCTGGCATCATTTTACATATGAAAATATCACTTACCTAAAGTTGAGTTTGTGGTCAGATTCTTTTTGCCTTGCCACAATGCTCTCTTGTGGTTTTGCAAGGCTTTGGTGTTCTAGGTGTTTGGTGTTCACACTCATTTGTCCCCAAATATTTTTCCATATCCAGAGGCAGGAGCACACCTCCATATCATCAGGGTCTTTTTGGACCAGTTTCTTAAAAACATCTCGACAAGATCCTTTTAAGAAGAGAGAGAAAAATGAGTCTAGACACCTGTCTCTAATTGCTGAACACTCAGAACCTAGATGTTCTCTTTCTCAATGGAGAAAACAAGTATAAGTTTTGTTAGCTCACCAGAAACAGCATTGGGATCTCTCTTGAAAGCACTCAGGGTGATGTAGAATCACCTGGGAAGAGAGTGTCAGTCTTCATTGTGCCCTAGGCAGGGAATCCTGAGTTGTGTAAGAATGGAGAAATCTAGTAAACAGTTCGATGTTGGGGCTCACAGATCACACCACAAAGACCACCACTCTCCTTTGCAATTAGCAAGAGTGTTTATTTCTGGAGACAAAATTCCTGCATGCAGTGGTCAACCATTTCAGTAAAATGGCAAAGACTACTAGAGGAGTGTTCAGGCTCCTTTTAAGCACAGCTAGGGGAATTCCAGGTTAGGGGAATTCCAGGTTGGGGGAATTGGACCTTTGGGCTGATCGGTGGGTTCGAACCTAGTGGCAACAAAGTCAGTGGGATTGGTTGGAAGCCAGGAGCTTTCCAGCTTTAGGGTGGGATGACTCTGGTTACCATGATGTAGTGGTGCGGCATGGTTATCTCTGGGACGGTCATCTCAAACAAGGGAACCAAAACTGAGGCCTAGTCTTCCGGAAAGACTACTTGAGCTCTGCCATGAGGTCAGTCCCACTTGAAGAGAGGATGGCTGCTTCATTCAGCATGGGTGTACATTTTCTTTGCTTCTGGATGTGATGTGAGCAGCTATTTGAACTTCCTGCTGTGAGTTCACTTCATTGATGGAACTGTCATCTAGAATGGCTTTGTTTTTAAATTACAGCAGTAGAAATGTAAAAGTGACATTGGAGTTGGTATATGGAGATGGTGAATATAGCATGAGAAGCTAGGCCACCCTGCATGTAGTGTTTGGGTTTTGCTGTCCACGTGCATTTACATTGTGCTTTGGGATCATTTCCTTGAGTTACAGTGGTGTTCACATTTGACACCTGTCTCAACAGCTTCTGGAGCTTTCTGATGTAAGAATGTCATGTTGGAATCCTGCTGTTCCTCCAGCCACAATGCCTTCATCAGTCCTTCCTCTTTCAAAGAGTTGCAGGCACCCTACCAAGACACTCTCTGTGAGTCTGTAACTTAGACTTCCAAGTGCCAGGGTTTCTCACCTGAGGAAGAGAGTTTCCATCAAAGGAGTTATTGGTGGCCAAGCATCCTGTTCCCACCTCCTCCCTACTCTTGCCAGGGAATCTGAGAGGCCAACTAAAGGCCTGTGCCCAGTAGCCACCCCACATCCTCAGAGAGGTATTAGAAAAGCACTGGATTTCTGCCTTGTGGGCCCGGATTTCCTCTCTTCAGAACTACCACCACCATCTATTTCTCTGTCTGTCCATGGCATTAATAACTAATAAACTCCATACATCAGTTGTCTGTCTTAGCATCCCTTTTGAAGCCCCATCTGAGACTTTTACCTGGGAATAGGGTGGTGTGGGACTCTACTGTTTCAGGCAGTTGTTTTGGTGTCAAAGGACAGACTTTTCCAAGAGGTATTTCACTGGCCTTCTTCCCCCTTGTCCTGGAATCACCCTGAATGAATTAGTGATGTGTTCAACTGGACTTTGGCTTTTTGCACAGAAGAAATTGTTCTTGCTGAAGGTGCCAGGAAAACCCAGGGAAAACCTGCGCCCTCGCTTCCTTTCTGTATGACTTGTTACCTCTTCCCATTCTAAACCCCCAATAGTGACCTTTTGGCTAGAGGCCCTATCTTAGAGCATTGTGTGGCAGAGTGGGCTCTGGCTGACTCCCAGGACTGTTAATGACTTCCTTCACTGTCCCTGAATAATTGCTAGAAAAGACAGCTGTGGAGAGGCATTTCTTCCAGCTTGTCGACTCATTAATTCCAGCCTTGGTGAACAGGGAGCAAAGGAAGAAGGTGGAAACCACTCTGAGGCAAGTAGGAGGGTTGGATGGGAGATAAAACTATGTCCTGTAGGAGCAGGGCAGCTGCGCCGTGTCAGAGCTCAAACTGGGAGTCTCTGAGCTTTGGACAGGCTTCAGTTTCAAGAGACTCCATGCAGAAAACCTAAGCCCTGGGATCACAGGTTCAGAAGCAATTATCGACTTTTCCTCAAGTCCCTGCTGCAGGTTCCACGGGTACTGTTTGATCATGATTTAACCTGTAGGACACGGGGCTTCTGTGCACCACTTCATTCACGAGTGGAAGTGTTGTGAGTAGGAAAGCCTCTGGAAGTGAAAGGGAAGGTTCCAGAACAGTCAGCCTTTATTATGTGGCCTAGATCCATATTCCCATAGTGGCCTCAAAGCAAGCAAAGTTTCAAGAAAAGAATTAATATAACATGCCTCTTAAAAATGAATCAAATGGTTAATAAAAACTTACATAAGCCACAGAAATCACATACATCTGGGGACCAAATATTCAGGTTATCTGCTCAGCTCAGCGCCAGTGCTTGAGTACTTACATGATGAAGGAAATACGAC
Organism: Ellobius talpinus; assembly: GCA_001685095.1. Classification (NCBI taxonomy): domain Eukaryota; kingdom Metazoa; phylum Chordata; class Mammalia; order Rodentia; family Cricetidae; genus Ellobius; species Ellobius talpinus. The sequence continues at coordinate 107,323 of LOJH01000003.1, read as the reverse complement.
TTTTTTTTCTTCTGAATACAGCAAACGTAAGGTTTCTATAAGGTGTGCTCTTTCGCAAAAATGAATTATGAAAGGACTTCATATAAGTCTTTGGACAAGGGTATTGAACAAATTAATGTTTAATGTTACCAGCAGATTTTTCAGGAGGACCCAGAGCTCTTCGTGAGGGTTTCTTCGGTATTTAAGACACAGATATCTAGGCTGCAGCATTAAGGCCACCTTAACAAAGTACCTCCAAGCATCTTGGAGTTACTGGTGTGGGTTCTGAAGATGAATCTGAATATCTGAAAAATAAAACAATAAGTAATTCCTTTTAAAGTAGGGTTTTTCAGAATTAGATGCACAGGAGAATTACTTGGGGGACATTAGAAAAAAATCTGCCCAGGCTGCATTCCAGACTAATTAGATAAAAATCTTTGATGGTGTGCCAAGGCCTTAGCAAGTATTGTGTAAAACTGATTCCAAAGGTTGATCAAGTTTGAAACAGCACTTTTATTTTACTTTATTTTATCCATCTATTTAACTTTGAGACAGCCATGCAACTTTGGCTGGCCTCAAACTCAAATCCTCCATCCTCTTCCTTTTGTGCCTCTCCTTGCCTTGGAAGATCTTCAATGTTTGTATTCATAGTATGCATGTGTATGGATGCAGATATGTGTTTTTTAAAGGCAGGATCTAACGTATTCTAGCCTGACCTTGAACTCCTTGAGCTCCTTCCTGATCCTTTTTGCCTCCATCTCTCTCAAATGCCAGGATTACAGGCTTGTGCCAAACTAATGTTAATAGTTTTAATTGGACTTCCCAAAGGGCTATATAAGTCCTAGAATGCTGAAGTATTCCATGTCCTTGATTTAAACAAGTCCCTGAAGTTTCTATTAACGTTTCCCTAGGAACACTGAGACTTGAGTTTCTTCTGGGACCCAGGGCCACTGTATCTTTCTAGTTTATAAGACCCAAATAAGGCAAGAGATTTAGGATTGACTGTAGCAGACCACATAAGACATGTACTTTTTGTTGTTGTTGTTGTTGAAGTTTTAGGGCATGTGTTTTTGTTTGTTTGTTTTGAAGACTGGTTTTCTCTGTAGCTTTGGAGCCTGTCCTAGAACTAGCTCTTGTAGACCAGGCNTGCCTCTGCCTCCTGAGTGCTGGGATTAAAGGTGTGCACCACCACCACCCAGCATTAGAGCATGTGATTTAAGGGAGTATTAATAGTACACTTAGAACTTTTTCTGTTCCTAGAAAGGCTGTTGTCTTGGGAGAAGGTCAGCAATATTTTAAGTATGTTTGTTTCCTAACTCCTTTCTAGAAGTTAAAGGCACCTGCAATTGTTAGATATTAAATTATGAACTCTCTGAATCTTAGAGTTGATTTGATAATCTTTGACTATTTAAATGAATGAATGAATATATTTTTTAACTTGGGAAAAGTGAAAAGGTGTTGAAACATCGAGAATTATTTTTTATGCAATCTGTATTCTTTCATGGTTTAAATTACACTTCTGTAAACATGTATGCCCCGGCTAGTGCACTAGTTACTTTTCTGCTGCTCTGATAAAACATCATGATGGCAACTTATAAAGGAAATATATTTTGACTGACAGGTGGTTAGAATCCATATTGTCATGGTGGAGGCAGTAGGCAGGCATGGGTGCTTAGAGTTCACATCTTGAAGCACAAGACAAAGCAAGACAAAACCAGAAGCATTGAAAATGTTATAAACTGAAGGCTTATCCGCAGTAACATTGATCCTCTAGCCAGGCTGCACCTCCCAGACCTTCCAAACAGTGCCACCAACTGTAGACCAAGTTTTCAAATGTAGAAACCTGTGCAGCCTAGTCTTATTCAAACCCTCACTGTTAGAATTTGCCAACTTGACACAAACCTAGACATATCTGGGATCTCAGTTGAGAAATTGCTTCCATCAGTTTTGTCTTTGGCCATATCATGGGTCATTTTCTTGATTTCTGATTGATGTGGGGTGGTCCAACTCATTGTGAGCAGTGCCATCCCTGGACAAGTGTGCCTGGGCTGCAGGAGAAATGTAGCAGAGCAAGCCAGGGAAAGCAAGCCAATAAGCCATGTTCCTGTATGGTCCAGCCTGGAGTTCCTGCTTTTGTTTCTCTCTGAAAGCTGGAATAAAGGCTTTCCTTTCAAAGCTGCTTTTGGTCATGGTGTTTATCATAGCAATAGAGAAGGAAAATAGAACAACTTGTTATGTAGGATACTGAGAGCATTGAGAGACAAAGGTGGCAAGGGGGAGAGGAGAAAGGGAGAGAGGAGGAGAAATGGTAGAGAAAGAATATGAATGCAGATTATCTGAGTCATTGTGAAGTCACATGATTTTAAAACAAAGCAGTGGAGTTCTCAGTAGAAGCCAATTTCTGACTTCATGACCTCAGCCCATATACAACCCATGATCTTTTCAGTTTTTCTCTACTGAAATGTTACACTACTGTCCTCCTCTTAGAGACTGTGGTTGTTTGAAAGAAAATGGCCCCAAAAGGAGTGGCACTATTAGAGGGTATGGCCTTGTTGGAGGAAGTTTGTCACCTTGGGGCGAGTTTAAGCTTAGGTCAGTGTGACACTCAGTTGACTTCCTGTTTCCTGCAAGATGTAGGGCTCTCAACTTTTTCTTCACTGCCATGTCTGCCTGCCTGTCACCATGCTCCCTGCCATGATGATAATGATGGTGAAAAACTGTAAGTGAGCCCCCACAATTAAATGTTTTCCTTTTAAGAGTTAGCACGATCATGGTGTCTCTTTACAGCAATAGAAGGAACCTTAACTAAGAGACTGTTTTGTTAATTACCTAAGATTGTTCCTAAAGTATTTATTAGAGCACAGTATCAAGTTGACTCACTAAATATGTTTAGTCAAAGTGTAAGGTTCACATGATTCTTCATTCAGTCAAGAGAGTTGATGGGATGCTCAGACATCATGGAAGTGCCTCTGTCACTTGCTCAGGACGGTCTTATTTCTTATCTAAAAGCTTTTCATGCTGTCCCCGAGATGGGCTGGGTTGTTCCTAGAGACCGTTTTGAGTTCCATTCTTCACCTGATGGAAACTGAATTACCAACTCTTTACTCTCTCTTGACAGCACCGTTTCATTAATCTGAATCTACTGTGCTTTCCCATGCCGCTGAACAGAGATAGCTTGGGGCTGATGACAAGGGGAAGATGACCTCATAGTTTCTGGTGCCGTCTTCAAGTTTCTGTAACTTGGCCTTGTACATGCTTTGTAAACAGTGACTGTAAATTGATGGCTTCTTGTCACCTTCTCAGATCCTTACATCTTCACGTGCTCCCTCAACTGATTGGATCTCAAGGATCGTGGTTGATCCTTTTTTGTAGACTATATTTAGAAGGTTTGGCAAGTGACCTCCGGTAGAGCTGTGTTCTCTCTAACAGCATGAATAATGATTATTACAGCAACAATACTGCTATTGTGTCCCGAGGTTTGAAGCTGTAATTTCATAATGAAATTGAAAAACATGAGATTAAAAACCTGACTATAGCACAGTAATTATATTTAAGTATCACAAATCATCTCCCTATATTTAGTCGGGTATTTGAGATTTGGCCTCTCTTTTTGGAGTGCGATTATATCGTTTCATAGTTTTGCAAAATGGAAGGCTTCTAATTGATGACTAAAATGTGAGAATTGTTTTCTCTTAATGGGAAGGTGATGAGAACGGTATTGAAATATCGAAGGAGCCAGTTTGCCTCATTGACTAGAGTCAAGAAAAGTGTTTGTAGAACAGCTGCCAAGATAAAGAAATGCTTAGATCTTTTCATGGTTTAATTCCAAGTTCCTTAGACCACACTGCACTTGCTCACTTTAGAAATTAAACTGACGTAGGCTGGTCTGGGATACTATCCAGGTCTTCAGTGAACAGCATGTGAATCTTTACCCCAGTGCTGCTGGGCTTCTCCTATAGGTGAATGACTTACCAGGGCCTGTTTCCCACAGATCAGTACTTGGGCTGGCCTTTTTTTTTCCATTCCTTGGGAATTTATTGGGTACTGGTGGCCTGGGAGGCGGGAAAGGTTTCAGTACCTGGTAGGCATTCCATTGAAGTGTAGAGTGTAGGTTTAGAAAACTAGTTTGAAAAGTAGGTTGTATGTGCATTTTTAAAATTCATTTCTGTTGCATGATTATTAAAAAAAGCAAAAGAGATGGGAAAAGGTTCATTTTGTTCACAGGGCATGCTACAGTTCATTATTGGGGAGGTGAAGACAGTGCTTAGAGTATCACATCCCTCATAGTCAAAATCAGAGAGAAAAAACAGTGGATCTTCTCTTGTTTGTTCTTAACTTTCTACTCTCTTACACTGTTAAGGGCTTCCTGCGTAGGAAATGCTGCTGCCCACAATGGGCTGTGTCTTTACACTTTAATTAATAGTCAAGATAGTTTTCCACAGATATGACTATAGGTCCACATGATCTTCCCATGTGATTCTAGGTTGTGCCAAGTCAACAGTTGAAAACTAATTATCAGAGACTGCTGTTTCCTTCTCCCTTTATTTCTGGGACCCAACAGGTATAAAGTAGTCATAGCAGGGAGTTGTGAGATAATTCTCAGTCATTGCCAAATTATTTACCATGAGCCTTCAATCTTTTTTCTTATCTTTATTCTTCAGAGTGAGCACTGATACAGAGGGTTAATGTTTCTAGGCACTTGCATCTGTGAAACAATTTCTCTAGATACTGGAACCACATGGAGAGGTACCTTTCCCACCAAAGCCTTCTTTGCAGATTCTCTGAATTTACAAAATTGAGTGTCTGAATTACTTTGTGCTGTGGAGGGCCACCAGTCATCACTTTTGTGATCACCCAGGAAGTTAGTTCACTGTCTGCACACATCATCACCATGCTCCACCCAGACACACATGCCTCTGTAGGTAGATGTGGTCTAGGAAGAATCTGCATTTAAAATTACTTTATTTTGTATTCGTATGTGTGTTGTGTGTGTGTATGCATGAACATAGAAGGCAGAGGAGGATGTTGGGTATCTTCCTGTGTTGTTTTTTCCCTTACTTCCTTGAAAAAGTTTCCCACTGAACCTGAAGCCTACTGTTTCATCTAGGCCAGTAAGCTGTCAAGATCTACCTGTCTCTGCTCCCCCTGCCCCAGCGTGAGTTACAGGCACACATGGTCATGTCTGGCTTTCATGTGAGTGCTAGGGCTTTAAACTCAGGTCCTCATGTTTGTAGAGCAAGTACTCTTAACTGCTGAGCCATTTCCAACACCCGACACCTGCATTGTTTTGGTAAGTATCCAAGGGGGTCTTAAAAGTCTTAGTGCCTTCTCTCTAGAACTGGGGGCATGCTAGTAGGTGTCTTGAAATTCTCTCTGTGGAATGTGAACGTTTTCTCCCCAGTCTCCTACCTAAATCCCTTGATGAGGGTATATTATATGTATGACAATGCCTACTTCTCTCCCACTTCCTTCAGTCATAAAGGAAGCTGGCCTTGGGCCATTGCACAGTATAGCGGCAGAGAGAAAATTTCTAAGCCCACCGGTTCACTTATGCTTGCTTGGGTAGGAGGTAGCCTTTTTCTAACTGTAAGTTTTTAACTGCCACGGACCTATGGTACTTAATTTCCTAGTCAAAACTTATTGAAAATTCCATCACGATTCATGTTTTTGGCCTCTTAGAGCAAAGTGTATAAAAACAGTCATTTAATTAAATTTATCAAACATTTATTGAGTGGTGGCTGAGGCTAAAGTACTGATATGTCAAAGTAATCAGCACAGATGGGTTAAAGCAGAGCTTCCTACCTTCTCCTGAGAGGCTGCCACCTGCCATCAGATGTTAACATAAGACACAGAATGCAGCTGCCACCTGCCATCAGATGGCATCTCTCAAACAATGACATCCAAGCAGGGTACCTTAGGAATGTTAGGGGAGGGATAATTAATTCCAATTAAACCAAAACCGCTTAGGGGAGGTGGCTTTAGACTGAGTTGAGTGCAGTGGCACCCAATTGTGATTCTAGTGTAGAGTCACCCAAAACAGCCAGCTCAGATTTTCTGGAGTTACAGATGGTTGTAAACCACCCCATGTGGATGCTGTGAACCAAGTTCATGTTCTCTGGAAGAGGAATGAGTGCTTTTAACCACTTAGCTGTCTCTCCAGTCTGGCCTGAGTACCTTTTAAAGGTCTGAATGTGAATATAAGGTGCAGCCAAAATTGCAATCCTCTGGTACAGAAGGATAAGTGGGCTGTCACAGAGATGAGAGATAGAAAGCAAAGTACCAGAGGCATCCCAAGGAAAGCTGACATTGGAGAGTGCCATGACAAGGGCTGTGAGTGAGGCCTAGGGCCACCAGAAGAGAGCATTAGAAGGGACATTGTGCTGATTGAGTGGACTTGACAAAAATGTTACACCAAAGAAGTGAGAAACGTTGACGTCTTCACACCATCTTAAAACCCTTGGGGAAAGAAGCTCATAGAGCCTCTTCCTTATGGATTCTCAGAGTAGGCGAGGTCAGGTAAGGGTGGGGACCCTAGTTCCCTCTGCAGGGATCTTTGCCTTAAACTTGCTGCCTCAAATGTGCTATGCTTATTCCTTTGTCTTGGCGTTGGTTCTTAGACACTTTCCTTTTGCATGAAGCACGTGTAATTTCCGGATGGGGTAGGAGAAGATAACAGCTAGACATGAATGTGGAATGATTTCTCCATTTAAGCAAGGTATGGGAGAACTGTTGGGCATACTGGGGACAGATATTTGCAAGCTAAAGCAGGCATGCCTGTTTTCTTAACAGCTGCATCCATTCTGTGCGAGATTCCACTAAGGACTGCTTCTTTATCTGCTTATTGCTATTTCCAGGAAGTTAATTTGCAGGGGCTATAAATATGCATGGTTCATATACTTCATTTATTCTATCTCCCTTGAAGCCTCTCCTCTTTATTAGGCATTTTTCATTTGTCTGTTTAGAGCTTGTGTCATTTTATGTCACACCTTGACAGTGGTGGCAGTAAAGGTAAAGCCTTTCTGCTTTGGGCAGGTGCCAACTGTGCAGACCAGAGGCAGCCTAATATATCAAGATTTTGTCTCAATACATTCCTAGAGGTTGCAGAACCAGCACATGGAAGGAGGGAGGGAGGGATAGAGATCATTTCCCTCTAATATGAGGACTATACACAAATACTGTGAAATATATTAATCTACCCAGCCACCTGTGCGTTCATTTTTTCGAGATCTGAGAAAGTAGTACTGTACAGTAGTTAAGAAGAATATATGTTCCATTCTGGTGAAATGCTTCCATTGGTATCGTGCTGATCACAAAGTATGAGGATTTAGTTTGATGCCCAGAATTTACATGGACAAAAGCCGGGCATGATAATGCACTCTTGTGATCCCAATGTTGGGGAGATGGGGGCAGGCAGATTCCTTGCAAGACATAGCCAGTCTGTCCAAATCAGCAAGCTCCAAGATCAGTGAGAGATCCTGTCTCCAGAAACAAGGAAGACAGCTCCTTGGGAAAGACATCTGAAGTTGACCCCAGGAGCTCACACTCGCTGTGGAGTGTATGCACACCCATCAGTAACCCAAAGATAACATGCTTGAGCCAGGTTACCATGCTCGCTCCTACTGTGTGTAGAGGTGAGGGAATGAGAATACATGAATGAATATAGACTCCAGCCCCTGCATGCCCAAATTCAAGTGGTAGCTCTTCCACTTTTAAGAGGTTTCAACTTCAGGGTTTTTTTTTGGGATTTTATTTTATGTATTTGCTTGCATGATTTTGTGTCAAGCAAAAGCAGTGCTAGAGAAGGCCAGAGAGGGTATCAGATCCCCTGGGTCCAGAATTACAGGTGGTTGTTAGTGGTCTTAATTGTTGAGACATCTTTCTCGACCCTTATTTCAACTTTAAGATAGTATTAACTACAACCTTAAATTTTTAGGTTGATAACAGCGTTAATGCACATAAAATGCTGAGACAGTGCTTGCTTCGGCTGGTCACTGATTTTGTTAGAGCAAATGATATTATTACAAGGAAAATGTTTTATCAGGTGAATCTAGTCCATTAGTGTCTAGTGTTTGACCTCACAGTTTATAGAGAGAAAAGGATTTGAAAGGGGATTTCGGGCTGGATGATAGCCCAGGTTTTGGGATTATAAAGAGAGTGAGAAGTCTCACTGGGTCAAACTTTGGTCTGTAGAGAGGTATGGAACAGAAAGTTACTTTTGCAACCTTGAGCCAAATAAATAGATTGATTGTTAACAGAATTAGAACAGTTAAAGGCAAGTTTTAAAAGCTGTGGTTTCGTCCATCCATCTGTCCATCCAGCCCACGACACCCCACCCCTGTCCTATCTTGTCTTATGCCCCCCCAGCCCC
>LOJH01000003.1:84528-98873 GCA_001685095.1 Ellobius talpinus | reverse complement strand
CACCCTTCACCCCCCACTTTGGTGAGAGAGCTTCCTTGCTCTTTGTATGAAAAGCAGGACTGAATTAGCTCTTGAGGGGTGCCTGCATCTTCCCTGTCTCCACCCTTGCTTCCTAAGTGGGACTCGGGTGCAGAGGTACTTTGATGATGCAAGTTTACAGAGCCGTCGGTGTGGGGACGTGACTTCCAGAGGCAGTGGCAAGCAGCGACTTTCAAGGCTTCTGTGTGGGTTGAGGGCTGCCTGCCTTGGATGTTTTCCAGATTCTGGAGAGCACCTTCAGGTTTTACTTCCTGTTCATATCTGACCATCTTCACCAGCCAGTAGATTGGGTGATGAAAAGCCTTATTGAAAGGGACAGACTGGAGTACAAGTTGAAAATAGAGAAGAGAATGCACAATTCTGCGGTCCCTTCCAGAATTGGGTTTGGTTTTTTCCCCCTTTAGTGTGGTCTGGAAGAAGAAGAATCATGTGTGGCTAGACCTCACTACATTGAAGAATTGTGGGGGTGGTGCAGACAGATTTTCAGGGTAGATGAAAAGACTGTGGTAGTTCTGCTATTCTCCGTTTCAGAGTAGGAACCTGAGCAAGAACAACGAGAGAGGATTGACCTCTATCCATAACCAGGAGTAACAGTCATTATATTAAGCACTAATCATACATTATTTAAAATTTAAAAACATTTTAAATGTATAGGATTTAAAAAATCTTCCTGTTGGCATGATTATTTCTTAATAATTTACTCTCTCAAGTGGCCTTGATATCAAAACCTTTGAAGTTGAGGTAAAACTTGTTTCAATGTAGTTTGGGTCCAGTTTGCCCTAAGTTCTGAGTGCACTAATGTCCCTGAATGTAGTGAAATTCCATGTGCAGAGGGCTGTGGGTAGCCATTTATTTGATTTTTCTCTCCCGATGTTGGGTTGGCAAGTGACTAATGTTTATATCTTTTGGGACCCTAAGCTTCCATTACAAAATGCAGTCTCTTAGGATGTTCTGGAACCCTGTGACATGGCAGGTGGGCATTATGACCTCCTACTTTCTTGTCAGGAATCAGTGGTTCTCACAGTGTCAAGTGCCTGTATCTTTTGAGGTGCTTCTCACCCTGTCAGGTCCCCAAGGGATAGGGTCAGATTTTAGATTTCGAGGAACAGTTCTCTGTTTGGGAAGAGGGACTCATCCTTATGGTCCCTGAACTGTGGTGCTCCTCCATTGTTCACCAAGTGTGCTCCTGGGGCTGGTAGGAAGCCAGGGGTTCCCTAGTACAGATGTAAATCACATTCCACCATTTTTGCCCTTTGAAGTATACAGCTGAGAGAGAGCTGGGGATGTGGCTTGAATGGTGGAATACTTACCCAACATGCCCTGAACCCTGAGCTTGTTGGAAATGGAATACAGTGGCGCACAGCACTCTCCAGGTTACAACCAGAAGATAGGGGTTTTAGGTTATCCTTTGCTGCATACATCATCAGCCTGAGCTACGTGAGACCCTATCTCAAAATGGTGGGAGGGGGCCAGCCAGCCAGCCAGCCAGACTTTTAAGATGGAGTAAAGTGGATGTCACAGAGACAGAAGAATTGCTTGTTCTTTGTGGCCACTGGGGGTTTGTGATGTTCCGGGAGATGTGATGGCAGATAGGCTCTTGGCAGTCTCCCTGGTAGCTATACTGTGATCCATCACTGGGCTTCCTTATTTAAAGTGCTTCTCCATTACCTTTTCTATTACTATAAGGCTTTGTCTTTATCAGTTCCTCAAATTAAAAAGAAGAAGAAACAGAGGGAGGCAAACACATCCCTGGACATTTTTTACTTTTTCTAAAGGTTGCAAACATAAATCATATTAAAGCACAGTGAAAGGGCCTCCAAAATCTAAACCTACTGTGTCTTAAATAGTCTATTTAGAAAAGAAGATGAATGTACAGAAGAACGGCCCTGCTCTGAGGATCAGAAAAGTGCCCGAGGTTCTGGTCAGAGCCCTTCTCTCTGTCTAGAACATGTGGGGCCCCGAAAGCTGCTGATGCTCTAATGGTTTACACTTCTAGAGCTGTCTCTGTCTTCACCATTGGTCTTCCCCTGATTGAGCCAGTCTCTGTCAGTGTGGCATGGCATCTATTACCCATTTCTGCTTCATTCAGCGCCTCCATAATGGCACCAGTGTTTGTGCGGTAGGAACTGAAGAGAACAGGTGGTTCATTCCAGTTCATTCCGGTACTACAGATAGCATGGTGATACCTAGGTGACTTCCCCTAAAGTGCCTCTTAGTGCAATTTCTCCATTTTTTAATGATATGTGCGAGGCCCTGGGTTCAGTTGCTACCACTGCAGAAAATTGTGCGATGGCACTCTCTTCCCTGTGATACTGTCTCCTTGGAGTTGGAAACATGACAAAGAGTCCAAGGGCAATTTTGGCTACTCAGTGAGTCAGAGGTCAGCCTGGGCTACATGAAACCTTTTCTCAAGGAAAGAGAAAAAAATTATGTGCCATATCTAGTTAATGAATTAATCTTGCATTGCCAGTATGCTCATATAGTGTATTGATTCATTGCCAATGGACAAATTAACAATTTATAGACAAAGAGAACACTCATGTATTGTAGGTGGGAATGTAAATAGGTTTAGCCTTTAAGAAAAACAATATAGAACTTCATTTAATTAAAAATAGAACTAAAGTATGATCCAACAACATACCTATGTGAAGAAAGCTATTTCAGCATCTGACAGCTCTCTTGACTACTACTATGCTTATTGAGTTATTTATAATATCAGAGACACAAACACCAGTCAGGTGATGGGTTGATAAAGACAATATAATGTATGCACAAGAACACACAGAACACACTTATAAACACACAGAGCAGACCATCACTCAAAATTTTATTCTCAAGATGAAGAAAATTCTACACCTTGCAATGACAGATGAACCTTGAGGGCATTATGCTAAGTTGAGTGAGACCTTACCCAAAAGACACCACGTGACTTTATTATTTTTAAAATAAAAGTTCTCTGAGAAGAATTGGATGCAGTTACCAGGGAGTAGGGAAAATAAAGGGTTGTAGGTACTTGGTTATAAGATACTTGAATTCTGGAGCTCTAATGATCATAGAGCAGTGATGGTTGTAAATAATACTGTGTTGTTATTTGAACTTGGTATGGAATAGCTTTTTAGTGTTCTCATCATACATATTTATGCATACCAAGTGTATGAGGTGATGGATGTTAATTACACTGACGAGAGAGAGAGAGAGGGAAAGAGAGACCTTTAAGACCAGAAATGTCTCTTTTAGACTTTTTTTTTTACTTTGAAATATTGTCAGACACACTATGAAATGTCTTGGGAATGTTATATGAGCTTAATATGAAATTAATGTATACCTGTCTCCTTTGTACCTTATATGCATCAGCCTGAAGGCAGTCCCATACAATATTTTAATTGAGTTTCTTTTGATGTGAGTTTTTCTATTTATGGTGTCATTTGGGGAGTGAAAAGCATCACATATTTTGTCATTTCAGTTGTTGGATTTTATAGTAGAATGCTAACCCCCTCTTTAGATATATGAAATCACCTGTTTCTGTACCTTAGCCATGCTCCCTTTTCTTTTTATTTATTTATTTTGGGTGCTGAGAATCCAACCCAAGACCTCACACATATTAAGTCATACACTCAACTACTGAGCTCTATCACAACCTCAAATATATAATTTCGTTTATTATACCTCCCTGATGCTAGAGGAAAAAAGAAATTACAGAAAGATAAGTAGGAACTATAAATGGAAGGTCTTTTTTTCATTGGGAAGAACAGTGAACTAACTGTGAACTTGGCTCAGGACCACTGGTCTGACCATGGTGGGTTAGCATTTGTAAGGCCTACTTTGGTGTCTGATATGGCTGGCATTCCTTCAAAGTGCTTTTTCTGGCGTTTGGGACATGCTTCAATTAGTAAAGTGCTTGCTGGTCAAGCTTGAAGACCTGAGTTTGATCCAGAGGACCCACATAAAAATAATCTTGTGGGGTGGTATTTGCTTTGTAATTTTAGGGCTGAGGTACAGTACACTGAAAGATCCCTGGGGCTCATTGGCTTGCTAACCTAGCATAATCAAAGATTCTTAGCCTAGAGAAACAGCGTCTAAAACAACAAGGTGTATAATATCTAAGGAATGACATGTAAGGTTGATGTTCGGGGACGTCTCTCCTCACCGCCCCCCAGAGGTAGGAAGGTAGAGAAGGAGAGGGAAAGAGGGCTGTTTCTAGAACTTCAACCCAGATCTACTGGGTGGGTGGTGGAAACTGGGTACCTTCAGTTGTAAACAGTGTGTTGGATACTTCAGGCATAGCTAATTTGTAAAGAAGAGCATGAAACTCACACTGAAAGTTTTTAGATTCTTCTAGGGCTTATAATAAATGAACAATGGTCCATTTAGCACTTGGAAAAATCAGGGGGGCAATTAACGTTTGAGTTATAGATATGGCACTATAAACTGGAATGTTTCTAACTCCTTGCACATTTTTATTCATACCTCTGAATATTTGCTGTTACACTTGATAATCAATCATCCTAAGGTGTCATTCCTCATGTTCTGTCTACTTTGATTTGTGAGACATGGTTTCTCACTGGCTTGGAGGTTACTGAGTATGCTTGGTTACTGGCCATTCAGCTTCTGTTTCTGCTACCCAGCATTAGAATTGCAAGGGCATAGCATCGTGTCTACTTTTTATACCTGGCTATGGGTATGGAACCTGGGTTCTTGTGCTTATAGAAAGACACTTTACCAACTGAGCTATCTCTCCAGCCCCCCCATAATCTGTTAAATCCATGTGGATGATAGTTTCTTCTTTTCATAATATCTGAGGATAATGAAAACTTAGTTGACAGCATTTCTCAAAATGCATTTAAAGGCTACTGATTTATTGACTGTGTACCAGTAACCTTATATATGCAACGATTTATCAAGATCCTGGTTGTTTGCCTTGCACTCCCCCAACATTGAAATAAAAATCAGTGTAAGCCAGATAACATGTAACAGGAAATTTGTTTCATAACTATTCACTCCAGGTCATTTTGTTCCTTTTGTGGGTACCAGGGTTATCTTTTCTTCTATCAGCCTGAGGAACGCCTGTACTCAAATCTCCTTGTATCAGGCATTGAGGCCATTTGTGAAATGTAATAATACACATTAAATGAGGAGACCAGGCTGAATGCGTGGAAGACTGCAGGGAAAGCCAGAGATAGTTGTAAAGTTGGAGTGGAACAACCACCAGTATCTCTGGGATCTCTAGATATGTCCCTCGAGTGGAAGTCCAAAGCAGGTGGCCCTTCTTCTTGTTGTTTTCTGCTCTTCCACATAGATAGATCTCCCCAATATCTTGCATCTTGCAGGGGTGACATTGTGCAGATGTCCCGTCCCACATACTTATTCTGATCTGGAATTTTTAGGAATACTTACTTCCCGTCAGCCTTAGTTTATTGTCTTTCAGCCGCTCTGGCAGTGAGTATGCCAGAGATCAAGAGGTCTGGCAGGGTCTGATTAATCCCTGCTCCTTAGGGGCATAGAAGCTCTCCAGACAAAATGATTCAGGAGAGATGACTCAGAGGACTCCCATGACCACAGCCCTGCCCACTTCTACAGCCACTAACTTAGCTTAATATTGAATAAAAATTATGTGTATTAGCGTTAGCCTGTGTGTATGTATGTGTACTGTGTATATGCCTGGTCCACCTATGCAAAAGCCAGAAGAGGGTGTCAGATGTCCCGGAACTGGAGATACAGATGGGAATTAAGCTATCTCTCTAGCCCATTAAAAATATATTTAATTTTAAAAATGTTATATGTATACTAATATGTATCCTTCCTCATCCCTTTGTGCCCGAGGTTTTATTTCTGAGGTTTCTATGGGTTTTTTTTTCTTTCTGCCATAGATCCTGTCTACCTTTTACCTGGATGATTTCTGTGCATCTTTTTGATAAATCTCTTTAAATGATACAAGTTCTTTTCACCATGGTCTCCTTACTTGCTCATAACTCATAATATTTATTGGTCCATATTTTTATTATTTACTATGGACTATTGGCCTTTCACAGAAATTGATGCCCCTGTTGCCTTCTCATTGCTAGACCAAAACTGTGGAGTCTTAGGATTTTGCAATACATTTTTTTAAAAAGTAAGATTTAGAAGATTGCTGACCTAGCATAACGAAGATAATTATTTTAGTCTGCATCACTGCATAAACTGTCTGTGGTTGTGCATGCTTGTAATCACAGCACGTGGGAGGTGGAGGCAGGGATATCAGGAGTTCCATGATCTTTAACTACATAGTGAATTTAAAACAGCCTGTGATATATGAGACTTGATCACAAAATAAAAACAGACAAACAAACAAAAACAATTGAACGGGACTAACCAAAAACATTCTTTTCTTAAAACCAATTGATTTTGAATGTGGACATGCACATGCCAGGATGCCTAAAGAGAAATCAGAGTATAACTGTGGGAGTCAGTTTTTTCCATCTGACATATAAGTCTCGGTAACTGAACTTAGGTCCCAGGCCAATCTACTGAGCATCCCCCTCTCCACTGAAAACATTCTCAAACAATGTACCAGTTAATGGGGTGATCAAGAGGGAAGCATGTGCTCATTTCAGTGATGGTAATTAACAGAGCTAGATTTAACCGCAGGATTCCGAGAGAATGATAATAAAAAGGAGCTAGAATTTGATAAGAATCAAAAGCTTTTATGTGCCTATCGATGACCTAGTAGTAGACAAACCTTTCTGCAAATTTCTGTGTGTGCGTGTCTGTGTGTGTGTGTAAGTGTATGTATGTTGGTGTCTTGGCATGTCTTTGTGTGATACATAATACATGTATTAAAATTAGAGATTGTACTATCCCAGAAACTATTTGCTACATTTCTTACTGCAAAGCCATGGTCACTAAATAGTTCAGTGAGAGTATTGCATCTAGGCATTTGTTTCCTTATTAATTCGTTATTTTACTTACTTGACTCTAGTTTCATTTGTCATTCGTGTGGCATGTACCAGGAAGTGTTCTATGTGCTAACAATGTAGTGGAAACACAGATAACACCGTCTAACTCACTGGGATACATGTCTCATTCTAGAGATTGTCCATAAGCTGGAAAGAGCTATGGAGAAACATGGAGATTCGGCTATTGGTAGTGCTGGGTACATGGCTTTAGATGACTGGCAGGGGCTGGGTGGAGTGAGGTGGGCATGCCGTCTCCAGGGAATGTCTCCCTAATTCTTCATGTTTGCTCCATTAAGTCAACCATCAGTCTGCTCAAAATGGTCTGTTTTATCAGAGGCTGTAAATGTTTCTTGTTGTTGGACAATTGTCTTTAGTCTAAGGCTGAAAATAGTTACTGAGAGGAGTGCATTTATGTTTCTTGCAAAGCTGTTGTCATTATTGCTATTTTTACCAGAAAGGTCCTCCAAAAGCATTTCTTTTCCTTTCCATGAGTAAAATTGTGCCTTGTTATCTGTGTTTACGTTATAAGCTCTGTCTAAGTGGAATCACCTCTCTCAGATCTTGTATTCCTCCAGGGCATGGCATATTTCTTCTTAAGTAGTATATACAGGTCTTATCCTGCTGTCTGCATGGGGACCCAATGACTTATTTTGGCTGATAATGGAAAGGTGTTCTCCCCCCCCATTTATTTATTTATTTATTCATTTATTTATTTTCTTTGATTGCAATCTGCATCTGTTCCCCTTGAGGGCTTTCTTATCTGTTCTCTCCTGGCATTGACTGAACTCATCTTACTACTTAGTGAAAGTTTATCTCCCATCGTTGCTTATTTTGTAAAATACACTCATCTCTTTCACTAGAAAAAGAACTCGATGTTCCTTGTGAACACAGAGTACTGGCTTTGTGTAGGGCGTGTTACAGTGGTCTGTTGGAGGGAGTGAGCCAGAATCTTACTTTCCAGTGTTGTGTTTTTCTTTTTAGGACTTGACCAGAGTATGCTGCTGGAGATAAAGCCTAAGGGAACGATCCCTTGGGAATTCTTAAACTTACCAGTGCAGATCTTTGTATAGAATGCAGACTTTTTCCATCGTACTGACATTCATCTGAGAATCTGGTGAAGTATGGCTGCGACACTTTCAAAAGCTGTCTGAAAACAGAGAGACAGAGACAGAGAGAGGGAATGTGAATGGCACTATTTTGTATTCTGGCCCCTGAACTGTTTAAGAGTGAAACTAGCTGAATGCAAGCAGCAGACAGGTGACGAGGATCCATTCATTTCTCTCTGGTATTACCATAGATGTGTGTGACTAACTGCTTGGGTTCCTGTCTTGACTTCCCCTCAGTATTGGACCGTAATCTGAAATTAGAAGGTGAATAAACCGTTTCTTCACTCATGTTGCTTTTGTTCCGGGTGTTTTATCACAGCAACAGAAATGAAACCCGAACACAGACTGTTTTCACATTTGTCTTGGTTCATAGCATCACTGGGGTCTATTCCTTTACCACTGAGTAATGGTTTTCAAAGTGTGTGGTCCTAAAACCAGCTATGTTAGCATCACATTCCCAGTGCAGATTTCCAAGGCTGGCCTTTCTGAATTAGAAACCTCAGGGGTGGAGTGTAGAAGGAAGCCAACAGTCTGCAGTGCATTGCTCTCTCCAGTCTTGTGTCTGCTTGGCTGTGTGCATCGCTGTACAGAGAAGTATTGCTTTCCTCTCAGTCTCTTGCACTCTCAGCAGTTGATATTTCAAACTTGTTCATGGGTGAGGACAGTTATGTCTTCCTTCAGACTCTCGGTGCACTTTGTCGTCAGATGCCTGGTGCTGATGTGAGGATGGACTGTGAATATGACCTACTGTGGCCATGTTTACAGTCTCAGCTTAGTGCCTGTTGACTTAAGTAGCAGCCAGGGTAACAGGCAGTAAATCTGCAAAGACATTGCAAGGTTACATGGCAAGGCTTTTAAAACACACTGACTTTACAGTTGGAGTAAGTGATTTGTTTGGTGTTGGTGTTTTTGAAATCACACTCTGCCCTCTTTCCAGAAATTTCTCTGTGTATTTACTTTAGACTGCCATGGCATGTACAAATGTGGAGAGGGGAGAGACAGAATAGAAAAAACAAACTTTCTTTGTATATGTTGCTCAGAAGACTATTCCAGTGATGAGTGAAAGAGGTTTCATTCATATCCTGCATTAGGTAAATGACTAGGGCAGGGTGATGTAGGATACACAGCAACTGGCAGACAGCTATTAGCAGACTGTCAGCATAAGTTAGTGTGAAGATAGGGACTGCTGGCGTAACTCAGAGGTGGAGGGCTTGGGTTCCATGCCTAGGACCACTGCAGGAGGTGGAGAAGATACAAGGAAAACGACATGAAAAACCCACTGAAAAGCTTCTGTAGGTATGATAGTTAATATTGTCTACTTTGCAGGATCTAGAAGATGATCCTCTGTATATGGCTGTGAGGGATTATCTAGGGTAGGCTAACTGACTTGGGAAGACTTACTTCAACAGGAGGAAGCACCATCCCAAGGGCAGGAATCCTGACGGGAATAAAATGAGAAAGTGAACTGAACAAGGAAAAGACAGCTGAGCTCCAGCAGTCATCTGCCTTTGCTTCCTACTTTGGATGAGTAGCCAACAGCTGCTTCAAACTGAACTGAAACACACCCTTCCCCTCCTCACGTGGCTTTTGTTAGGCATTTCTTTGTTCACAGCAAGGAGCAATGAGTAACAGAGTAGGTCTGTGTCCAGCAGTCTCTTCACAGCCTAGGCCAGGAGTTGGCCTCAGAATTTCAATAGTAAACTGCTTTCTTCTGCAATGACAACTGTAAGAAGCAGAGCCAGCCTTTATTTCCCTAAGGAAATGCAGATGTGATGCCCCCAGTGCGGTGAACAAATACGGGAATAGCAGGGATTGAAAGACTGCTTGCCCCTAGTGACACCCCTGAGGTCCAAAGAAGGAAGGGGAGGTATGAGAACAAGACTTCAAATCTTTCTGGGTGCAGGAGGTGGGTGATATAGAAGTGGAATGTGCTTTTGGGGAGCTTCCATGGATGACATATGGTTCCTGGAATTTGTACACATAGAACTGATCGCAAGACCTAGACTCTATTTCATGTTCTGTATAACACAGTGGGCAACTGGGATTCGAGCCCTATCTTGTTTATTCCAGTGCCATGTCTTCAGACATCTTCATCTTGAGTAGTTGTCAGCAGTGTCTTTATAACTTGGGACTCCAGGTTATAGAATTCTCCTAGGTTTGCTTTAGTGTTTTGTTTGAGACATGGTCCCATGCAGCGCAGACTGACTTCATACATGCAGTATAGGCCAGGGTGACCATGACCATAACATTGCAGCCTGCCTCCATAACCCAAGTGCTGGACTTAAAAGTATGCACCACCATACCTAGTTTATTAGGTACTGGAAATAGAGCACAGGTCTTCCCAAATGCTAGGCACTCTGCCCATTGAATTACACCCCAGCTCTGTTTGGTTTTTACTATCATAAAAAATATTTATTTGTTGGAAGAATTTATATGGAATTTGCCCCAGGAAAAAAAGGATTTGGTCATTCTTCGGAGAGCTGCTCTTCACATTTAGAATCTTGCTTGTGCAGTATTTGCTTGGCGGGGGGTGTTCATCATGCTGACTCTGGACCTTAATCAGGTTGTTGTTGTGTAGGGCTACCATGGAAAAGAAGTTAGTCTTATGTTTTCCGAGGTAGTATCAGAGGAGGACAGTTTGATTTTGTTTATAGTCATGTTTTCTTTGTCTTGTGAGCTTAGAATCGGAAATATTTTATTACAGATATTTATGTATTTAATCTTTTATAATTTTTTTATTCATTTTGATGGACTGCAGGCGCTTCTGTGCCTCAGTGTGTGAGTGGACGTTAGCAGACAACCTGTGGGAGTCAGTTCTCCTCCTACCATATGGGTTCCTGGAGTGGAACTCAGGTAGTCAGGCTCAATGGCAAGTACCTTCACCCCCTGAACCATTTCACTGGCTCATTGGTCTAACAAAGTACCCTCTGCCCTCAGCATCCAACATATTAACAACAGTACTCACCTCTGTAGCTCTGTGGATCAGGGATTGCCAAGTGTGTTACTTGGATATTCTTCCCTGTGGTTCTTTTTGGTTGTTGTTTATTTGTTTTCTTTTTTCTGTTTTTTGGGACCAGAGTCTCATGTAGCCTGTGATGTCACGAGCTAGCTTATATAGCTGAGGATGACCCAGAACTACTAATCTTCCTTGCTCCAGTTCCCAGGTGCCTAGGAGTATAGTTGCGTGCCACCTCACCCAGCCTCCTTGAGCTGTTTTCGTGAAATAGCTAAAGGTGGTGTCATGTGTAAAGTGGCCTGAGGTTGGTGGATCCACCTCATGGCTTGTGACAGGACAGATGTTCTTTGCCGCATGGATCTCTGTACACGTCTTCACAGCCTGTCAGCTGGTTTCTCACGGGATGGTGGTGATAGGGAGGGAGAGAGAGCAGGAGGGGAGGGGTGAGACAGCACCTGCTCCTGTAAGTCATGCACTGTCTCTGTGCCACATTCTGCCAGTGAGAGGTTAACGGAGCAGCGTGCACTTAATGGGAGAAGAATTAGAGGCTGGCCTTCGAAGAGGGTAGTGTTAAAGAATCTGTTAACAGACTTTGACTTCTGCCTCCAGACTGTCTGGGTATGGTAGCCCTGGTAGCCTTCATTTTAAAGATTTCCACAGAACGTTTCCATGCCCATTTAGGTAGAGATCCTGGGAATCAAGTGAAATCTTGATAATTGATCCACTCTGGAAGTAGAGGTGTACTGTCATGGCCCTGTCATGCTGTTTTATTTAGAAAGCCAGGTATGTTTTCTGCTCTGAGCATTTTGTTATTGTTGGTGTGGTGCGTTTGAGGCAAGGCCTCATTCCCTAACATAGGTTGGCTGGGGACTCTAGATCCTTCTGTCTCTAATGTTGAAGCACTGGCATGTTTTAAGTAAAGTTCATGCTTAGCATGTAGTCCAGCAGTAAGTGGGTAAGACACTAAACCATTCCCTCAGTGGGTTGTTTCTGGTAGTCAGGAAGTGTTCTGCCACACAGGGCAAGTCAAAGTGTGTCCTTGAGCCCTTTGCCTCAGGCACCAGGGAGAACTGGGCATATTTCTGTGACAGTATTATGGTTCATTGACTCTGCAGCTGTGTACTTTGTCAGTTGAGAGGATGAGCACACAACCAGGGGTTTTCTCACCAACCTGGGGCCTTCTGGAGCCCAGCTGACTGGGACACCACACCCTTCCGTCTTAGGAAGGGATTGTTCTTTGGGCTCTCTGCAGCATTTATACTTGTGTTACCTCAGCACACTTCACCTAATTCCATAGGTTTTTGGTGGTAGCATAGGTTCCTTCTATATAGTTGCCACTTTTTACCTTCTTAACGTTAATCTTCTGTCTGAAAGAACTGTCTTCTGTTACTCTATGGTTACGCTGCATGGGTCTGAAACAAAGACTTAGAAACCCATGCTTCCCCAGCCCATCCAGTTACCTTCCTGCCCCAACCAAGGTCAGATAAGTCCATGTGCTCAAAACCTGTCTTTCAAATCCTATGATTGATAGAAGGGCCCAGGCGTTGAAACCAAGAGAGGAAGTAACTGACTGCCAGAAAAGAGGCTGGCTCCAATAAGAGAGATGTTGCACCCAAAGTCCGTGATCACAAGCTGGAACAATCATGTGATGGAGCTGACATTCCCCAATAGGTACAACAGATTGTTCTGCTTGTTACCAATCAATATTGTAATTAGCAAATATTTATTGAACAACCCAGATGGGCTCTGGCTCACACTGCTCTCATTGGCTATTTGTTAGAATAATGCAAAACTTCCTAACCTCTTGGTCTGCCTTTAGGCTTGCCCCTGACCCAATAAAATCAATTCTGTACACTGAAGCCAGAATGATTTCTCCTAAATACACAAATTTAGACAGGTCACTGACACACTGGTCATGGTTTGACTGATGTTTGACATCCTGGTGCAGTCTACATGCCTCCTGTTATGAAAGACAGAAGTCATCATTGGCCCTACCATGCTTTGGATTGCCTCCAGCTCCTCCACAGACACCAGCTTCTTGCATTCTGCATGTGTCCCACACCACACTTGGCTCTTTGATTATGCTGGCATCTCTTTTAAACAAGCTGGATGTCCAAGTACTGGACTCAATGCTCAGAAGGCTTTGACTTAAATCACAGTTCTGTGATTTTCTGAGTGTGTGATTTTGGTTAAATAATTGGATGTTTCTCATCTACAGGCTTCTCCTATTCCAACATAATCCACCAGCCTACAGGTTCTTGAGAAGATTATCCATAATTATGTTTAAAGTGCTTAGCACAATGAATGACCCATAATTAAGACAGTTAGTATGCATTTCTGTTACTCTACGCTCTAGTTAGCTTTAACTATTAGCTTGACACAGCCTAGAGATATTGTATGATGTTTTTACACTTTTGGCTCTTTTGGTGGTCCCACCCCCCCAAATAAATCACACACGGAGGCTTATTCTTAGTTATGAATGCCTGACCTTAGCTTGTTTCTAGCCAGATTTTCTTAAATTATCTTTGACTACCTTTTTCCTCTAGGCTTTTTCATTTTCTTACGTCTGTATATCTTACTGGCTGACTAGGTGGCTGGGTGGCTGACCTCTGATGTTTTTCTCCCCCAGTCTCTCATTGTTCCTCCTTTTTCCTTGTTTCTCCCTGTGTTTATACTCTCTGCTGTCCAGCCCCGCCTTTCCTTTCTCTTGCCTCTCTCTTGGCCGTTCAGCTCTTCATTTATACAAATGAAGCATAAATAAAAACACACCTTAAAATAATATTCCCATACATGGAACTAAAATCTTATTTGAGAGATTGGAAAGATCAGATTGGAATATGGGCATGTGTTGATTATTAATTGATAAAGGAGGACCCGTACCACTGTGGGTTGTACCATTCCCTAGGCAGGTAAGGATATGTAAGAAAGGTACCTGAGGGTGAGCTTGTAAGTGAGCCAGTCAGCAGTGTTCCTCCTGCCTCCTGCCTCTGTACTTTTTGGCTGTGAAGTGAATTTCTTGGTTTGAAGTTTTTAAAAATGCTCGCGGGTCCTGAGCAGCTGGCGGAGGGGAATGCTGGCGGGTCCGCGGTGGCAGTAGGCAGGCAGGCTCACCATGCGGGCGGATGTGAGCAGGCTGCGGCAGGGTCCCCGGCGGCAGTAGGCAGGCAGGCCCACAGAGCAGCCAGTCCCAGGCAGAGACAGCTCACAGCGGGTCCTGGGTCCCGGGAGAGCCACCCAAGCGGGCGGGTGTGAGCGGGCGGCGGGTAGAAGGCACATAGACACATCGTACAGAATAGAATTGGATATTTATTA
>LOJH01000003.1:42970-84453 GCA_001685095.1 Ellobius talpinus | reverse complement strand
ATGGGGAAAGAAGGAGAAGAGGAGAGAGACAGAGAGGGGCCCCAAGAGAGAGACACGCCCGCCAAGAGAAAGAACAGTGAGAGATCTAAGAGGGCGGGGAGGAGGGCAGGGGTCGCTGGGAGTGGGCGTGGCTTGTCTCTTAAAGAGATGAAAACCTTAACAGAAGCCTGGCATACCAAGTAGCCCCACTTTCAGGCTCTGGCCTTGAGTGCCCTGCCTTGAACTCTCTCAAGGGACTAACTGTAGCATGGAAGCAGAAACAAACTCTTCCCTCCCATAGGCTGGTTTTAGTCAGAGTGTTTTATCCCAGCAAGAGAAAGGAACTTAGAGCACTGTCTGTTTACATCGAGAGAGCTTTGGTACGTCAGCGTTTTAAGAAAGGAAAGAACTCTGTTCTCTTGAGTCCTAAGAGGTCCCGTTGTAAGACATTAAATATGTCGTTTTGTATGTGGTGCTTGCTATGTGTGTAGGTGTGCTTATGTATGTGTGGAGGGTAGAGCTTGACAGTGGGAGTCTTCTGTGGTTCTCTGTCTTATTTTTGAGACGTTTCTCACTGAACCTTGGACTTGGCACCTGTGTGATTATTTCTGTATTACCTCCTATGTACAGTAATGCTTCATCCTCAGTAGTTCAGGTGATGATTTTCCGGTTAATTATAGCCTTAGCACTCCCATGTTCCAGGCATTTGACCTTGTTGTACCTGTTACCGACAGCTTTCCTTGGCACATGGGCTCTTTTCATGAAGCCACCCCTCCCTGCCAAGTGGCCCCAATCCTCCTTTTCCTGTTCCCTCATGTAGTGCATGTTGTTTTGCTTCTTCTATTATAGCTGTTAACACAGCCTGCCTTGTGGCATAGTCATTTCTGTGTGTGTGTGTGTGTGTGTGTGTGTGTTTTCCCTTGGGATTTAGAACCCCCAGAGGGCAAAGACTTTTATTTTGTGCTGTGTTTTCCCACCCCCATATCGCCCAGTGCAGTAAGGGCTTAGTAAATGCCATTTGAATCAATGCATGAATGAAATTGCCTTTCCATGTCCTGTTTGCTGGGTTGTAATGCAAACCAGGTGAATATAGAATTTTTGGCTTACTGGATTTAGTTTAGACCAGGCATGGACTTTTCCAAGAAGCAATAGTAGCTTTGAGAACAGAAATTGCCTTTAATCTTGTGGAAAACACATGCCAGCCCTCACTATAATAGTCTCAATTACAGGAGAGCATCCTGTTACTGTAAGAACACAAATAAATAAACCCATGACAATACTGTGTTTGGGAGATAAAAACCACATAAAAGCCATCTTTCCCCAACTTTCCAGCATGATAATTAGGGTGTTTCTCAGCGAAGGGGAAAAAAAAGTTACTAGGAAAGAACAAGTGATATTATGTTTAAGGACACTTCTTGCTGTTGAAAAAGGTGGGAGGAGGGAATTACATTTTTCAGCCAGGAAAGTATGTGGGTTCCTGCCACCTTCTGCCAGACCTGCTGCTGTGTTGTTGCTTTATATGATAAATTGGGGCAGTAGGATTGTTAAAGAAGCTGGAACAACTCAGAGGGTAGAGAATGCCACCCAGAAAGTGGTGGTGTGATTTTCTCTGTGATGCTTTATTTAACAGGTCCTGTTCATATATTAGAGAGAGTGCATATGTGTGTAAGGGTACATGTATGTGGTGGCCCGCAGACAATGTCAGGTTTCATTCCTGTTCTTTAGGCACTGTCTACTTTGGTTTTTGAGACTGGGTCTCTCTTTGACCTAGGTCTTGCCAAGTAGGCTAGGCTAGCTGGCTAGTAAGTTGCAGGCATCCACCTTTCTCTGCCTCCCTAATACCAGGATTGCAGTCATATGTACCGCCACACCTGTGTTTTCTCTTCAGGGTTGCTCATGTTTGCAAGGCAGGCATTTGTACCCACTGAGTAATCTCACCAGCCCATTCTTTTTAAGTGCTGGATCTCCTTCGGCTTGTACATGTTCATGGTGAGCCCATTGCTGTACGTCTCAGCTCCTGGTATCTGGTTTTGGGATCTTTCTGAGGCTCTAGCAGAAATTCTTGTGAGATAATGCCTAATTTATCAGTATTCATTAACAGCCATTGAGGGTTCAAACCAGACTGGACAGGCTAGGCATCCTCATCTTTTCACCTGACTGGCCTCTCTGGCCTCTCAAGTGATCTCTCGATCTTGCCCTGTCTCCCTGCAGAGTGATCTTTACTCTTAGTCCCTTTAAAGAGTACTTTAGATTCCATCATTCCTCAGTTCAAAATCCTCCAGAGTGCCTCCCATTCCACTAAGAAGGCAGTTCAAAGACCTATGCTGCGGCCTAAAAGGCACTGCATGGTCTCGTGCTTGCTATCCTTTACCTCATCTCAAGCGATCCCTCCAGATTAGTCCTCTCAGTCTCTTGTGCATTATGGCTGTTCTTGAAGCCAGCTGAGCATGCCCCTATCTTATAGCCTTTGCATTATGCTCTCTTTGCCTGGGACATTCTGTACCCAGATAGAAACATGGCTTAGATTCTCACTTCATTCAAGCTTCTGCGTAAGCATTGCTCTTTTGGTTTGCTATATTGCTGTGATAAAACACTGAGCAGAACCAGCTTGGGAAGGAAAGGGCTCATTTGTCTTAGCCTTCCAGGTTATAGTCCATCACAGAAGGAGGTCAGAGCAGGAACTCAAGCCAGGAGCTAGAAGCAGAAACCATAGAGGAATGCTGCTTATTGGCTTGCTACTTGGCCCATATTCTGCTGTCCTTTTTGGTTATTTATTTATTTATTCCTTTTTTTTTGCATAGCTCAGGTCCACTTGCCTGGGGATGACACTGCTTAGAGTTGGCTGGGCCCTCCTGTATTAATTAGCAATCAAGAAAATGCCTCACATACAAGCCCACAGGCCTGTCTTATGTGGGCAGTCTGATAACTCAGGACTGTGTAAATTTGACATCTAAAACTAACTAGTTATCTCCTTGTTGGGCAGGTCTGTTCACTTATGCCACCATGGCTTGTATAATGCCTAGGGTCTGACTATCACTTAGGAAGGTACTTTTGGAATTTTTTTTTAATCATGGATAGGTGCTGGCCAAAGATTCTAGCCAACATGGAGACTGGCTGTGGATTCAGATGTCAGATCTTGCTTGCTTTTCTCTTTCCCCATTTGATAAAAGGCCAACATTGGGAACATTACTCATTTTTCTTTTTTCTAAGTCTGAGTTTCTTTGGTAGTTCAATGAAATTAGGACTACCTGGCTCACTGCCCAGAGTAAGTCAGATAGACATGGCTGGCATTGCATCTGTGGTACAGATTGGAAGCTCCCCAAATATAAATTGTCATTCACCCTAATCCTTAGTTGTGGAGTCATGATATTTGCTTGTGTGGTGCTGTGGGAAGGGAGCGTCTATAAATAGTTGGAATGAATCAGATGTGGAATTCTCAAGGACCTGTAAGTGGTTGTGAATACATTTTAAGCATGTCAAGCACCTAACTGTGTGCTTGGCAGATGGTAAAGCTTAATAAATATCCAGGCCTTCCTGCTTTTAATGGCTGGACTTAGAGTCTGGGTGTCCACTGGAGTAGCTCTGTGGGAATCAGGAGATTTGGTAAACAGAGAAAGAGAAAAGTCAGCAGCCAAGCTGGAACGGTTCGCAATCCTGCTTGAAGCTCAACAGGGACAGGCTTTATGGAAATGGCAGTTGAGTCCAAGGCAGTTGGGACTATGGACCATGCCAGCAAGCGTGGTATTTCCATTTGCATCTTTCAAGTAAGTACAATCTCACCCTTATTCCAGTGAAGCTGTCCTTGCCAAGATAAACACACTGTAAATTTATGGTTTAAAGATCTGCAGTTTTGGGGAGTTGTTCTTTTTGTCACTTTAACGTTTTCTTGGCACAACATATTTTTAAGTCCTGCTGGTCTACCTTGTAAATACTGTACCAATGCCATGACGAACCGAAGCCCATCATTTGCTTTTGTAGGTTCTTTATAGGACATGGCATTGCTTCTGCCCTGGTAATCTCCTGGGTTTCTGCTCAGGCAGCTTGGAGTGAGAAAGGGAGACTGAGAATGAAGGCATATTGTCAGCAAAAGAGTCACAAAGCCCTCAGTGGAGGAATTGAGCCATGCCGGGGAATAGTCTGCATCTGTCAAGGTGTCTGTGTGATGTGGACCCACCATAGACCCTTCCTGCTGTGCTAGAGGCCGACTCCCAACCAGGCCAACTTGCTGAGGGCGCCTGAAGCCCAGCCTGGTGCTATTCTAACTCCGTGTATTGAATAAGATGCGAAAGCACTGGAGCTGTGTCCCCTGTAGCTCCATTTTCAGTCTGTAAGTGAATGAGTACTTGGGACTCAGTCAACTTCAAGAAATCTCCTGGAGCCTTATGTGTTCATAGTATGTGCCCAGAGTCTAGCGGTAGTGTCAGGGATATATGTATGCACTCTGAAGATGGTGGAGGCCAGTGCTTTTCTTATACAGTAGGGTTTTCCAGGGATTTGCCACTCTTGGTGGTGTTGTGACCAAATAGAGCAGCCCTCATGCACTTTAACGAAAGGGAGAAATTGCTTTTGTCAGAATGATAGGCATTCCTTTCTTGAGCCAGGTCCTCTTGTACAGATGGTGAGAGGAGCCCATTACCTTTCAGTTAATGGTACTGTTACCATTTCTTTTTAAATACTTTTCTCCATGTCTGCTGTGATGATGGCTTTACATCTGGTCTGCCTTGCTTTAGCCTTTCCGTCTTGTAGATGAATCAGGTGATGTGCCCAGCCATGGGATGGTGTTGAAGACTGTCATATTCTAGTGTGAGACAGACCTGTGTCCCCCTTTGCTAGAACATGTATCAGTTTTCTGAAAAGAAACGGGCCTGTTTCCTCCTGTCTTGCATCACACATAGGATCTTAGCAGTCCTCTTTCTACTGAAATTGCCTTTTCTTGACTTCCCCTGAACTTGACATGTCTCTCCCTTTCTCCAGCCTGCGGTTTGCATTTTCTCTGTGCTCATTTTTTTTTTAAAAAATCATAACATGGGACTTAACATGGTGCTTCTTACACACTGCAGCTGCAACATAGAGTGCGTGTGTATGTGGTGAACGATGGCAGAACCATTTTGGAGTATTTTTACACCATTTACTCTAAAAGGCCACTCTCTGTAGAGACACGGCTTTGTGTACTCTGGAAGTCATAATTTGTGTTTGGACTTGGGTGACTTATCAATCTGAATGGAGCTAGGAGAGGTTGTGGCGTCTATAGTATGGCTTCCCCGTGGGGACACAGGCAAGACTTTTCTCCCTCTGAAATGCAGGTCCATAGAGTTTAGACCTATCTTTTTTTTTCTCTTGTTCTTTACCTGTGATCAAAACCTTTGCTTTTAGGAGAAAATTTAATCCACTCTCAATACCTGGAAGCTTTCTTATGGTTTCTAAAAGAGAGAAAGAACACCTCTCTTATCCAACACAGGGTAATCTAGCAGTTATAATTAATTTGAACTCACACATCATCCTACCAGGCCCTTGAAATTAAAATGTCCACTCATATTGTGTCCTTCTAAGAATATTCTAGAAGAATATTGGCAGTCCAATCAGATACATCCTTTATGTGTGAATTCAGTTGTTCTCCTTCAGATGGGATTTTTGTTAGGGGAGGATCTGGAACTTAGATAGGGGAGTTAGACTAGGCTGGGGCTGTAAATTAAAGTCTCTCAAACTGCATTATCCAGGCTTCTTCTCTGGTTTGTTGGCTTGCTTCTAAGCTCTGTGCATGATGACTTACTTCATCCTGTCTAACATCAGAATATACTGACCTGAATGCCTAACCTTTGACCCAGTTAATTGTAGCATGCCTCAAAGCCAACTAAGAACTTTTTCTTCACATTTAGTCTTCTCATCAAAACTGATTGATGATTAGCTTTCCCATTCGTATTTTTTTAAAGCTTTTACTTTCAACTTGATGCATATAGGTGATTTGTCTGTGTGTGTGTGTGTGTGTGTGTGTGTGTGTGTGTGTGTGTGTATGGGTACCATATGCATGCAGTGCCCTCAGAATCCAGGAGATGGTGTTCTGAGCTGTCATGTGGGTGTTGGGGAATAGAACCCCGTCCTCTGGAAGAGCAGCCAGGGCTTTTAACCCCCCACCCCCCAGCCATTTTTCCAGCTTCAACTTTTGCATTCTTTTCTGTAGATAAGATGAGCACTGGAGAGGTTATAGATCTGTCAGACTCTGTCTGGTAAAGGTCAGAAACAAGACCTTAGACTGGAATATACAGTGTCAAGTCCTCTACTCCTCATATCTCTTTAATGTAGCAGCCATCTCCTGCTTAAAATAAGTCACTCACTCATTCTGGAGATTGGTGAAACCAGACGGCTCAGTCCCGGTGTCTGTCAAGTGGCTTTGTGACCTGTGTTCCCTCCTGGAGCCTCAGACTCCATGTTGTTAGCAAGATGATGATGCTAACAGAAGCACTCTAATGAGGCTGGGTAGGGTGCTTCATTAAAGCAGCACTTGTGCATAGCAAATAATAAGCACAGTCATTCTTGTTCTTTATGTTGGAGTCCCTCTGATGAACCACTCCAGAGACAAAGTAGTGACTTCGTTAGGCTGTTCAGTGTTGTTTCTTCTCTACTGGGAAGCAAGCGTGACAACAGAAGGTAACTTGCATAGTAAATGGATACCAGTATAAGCAGAGTGGGTGCCACGGAGCTTAAGGTGGAGGGAACATCTGTGCCTATGACATGAATCCAGTTTTCTAGAAGCTCACCCATACTGCTTCGTCCTTCGTTGGCTAGATTCTTGTCTTCCTCTTTCCTTAGAGATTTTATGGGTACGTTTTGTGTGCCCTCTGTGCTTGAAGAAAGAGTAGACCTGTATCTGACTTATGGGGATGTTAGGGCTGTAACTCTTATTTAACAGTGGAAGGGTTGTTTAGGACAAAACACATTTGTCACAGTGTTTTCCATATGCAGCGTTCTATGAGAATTCCCTGGGGAATCAGATTTTAGTGCCGTCCTGTAGGGTGCTGGGATACAGGAGGCTTTTGTGTGGGTAGCAAGCTTTGAGTAGGACCTGAAAGCACCGAAGACTTACGTTAAGCAAAAGAGTAAGAGAGTCTGAGTTAGAGGTGGAGTTAGGGACTTGGTAATGGTGCCTGGCATGTCTGTACGGGGATGTGGGTGGTCTGGGAGGCAGATCTCCTACTGCCTGGGACTCTAGAGCAGGGTGCACAGGCCTATCCCCACCCTGCTTTATTTTTTGAAAACACAGAGCCCCATAGTAACCTCTGTGTTCATTGTCATGGTCTGCTCTTTTGGAAATAGATAGTATCTAAAAGACTCACAGCTCAGAAACTGGAATGAGTGGGCCTGTGAGTCTTAACTTGGCTTTAGCCCCTTTGTTTGTAAGCTTGTTTGCCTGGAGTTAAATGCCATTTACATAAGGAGCTGTCAGAGTTGAGTTGGCCCATGATTATTCCTTGATGTATGTTGGAAAAAAAAAAAAAAGAAAAGAAATGAAAACCCCTGACTAATGAGGAGCTGGATTCCTTTTCTCCATCCATGACAGCCTCCTTTCTGATCTGATGGTCCGTCAGAAACCAAGGTGGCATGTGACTGTGGGGTTATGTCCTTGCCTAAGCTGTCTCTCCCTCAGAGTTGTAATTGATGGGGAACCTGTCACTTGTTATGTAGATGCTGTGCAGATTTTTGTACAGCTGCCAGCTAGGAGAGTTTGAGGACAGCCTCTGATTGGATGTAGATTGTGGCAAAAGCGTTAATAAATAAGAGAGCTGCTGAGGGTAGATTTTGATTGACCCCAGATTGTATATTATTAAACCAAACCCTCATGTGCATGTCAGTTTATAAAGATAATCCAACTTAGGGCTGTGGCAATTGGGTTTATTAAATGTGCTTCTATCACTATTAATATTGAGGAGCAGAATGGAATATCTGTAATCTTTTAATCTATGCGGTAATGGTTGGGAGAGATTATCAGATATGTTGGACTGTTGTTTGCCTATAATCGTATTCAGAACTCTTGGAAGCATTGATTTGCTTCTGGCATACTGATTTGGCTCTATAGTCTCATAAAGCTCTTTTATAATTCTCCTTGCTTTGTGTTTTCCAAAAAATAATTGGAGAATAAGAATAACGTGACTGGTGATAAAGAAAAGAGAGTGAGGTCGAAAGTGAGTTTCTAGCTGAGTGGAACGCCGTAAACTTCCTCTGTGATCAGAAACACCTGGGTGTGTGACCTTTGTGTTTATATTTATCGTCTCATGGGCTCTCTGCTTGGGGGTTATCACTTTAGTGCCTTGTAAAAATTTGATTTTGTTTAGCAAGTAGATTCTGAATTTTTGGTAAGTGAGGAGAACATATCCCTTTCTATACTTTTCCTTGGAACAACCACTCTGCCAGAGAGGGGGCAGATCTTGAGTTCTATGAGGATGGTACAGGGACACCTCAAGGGTACATTATATGCTTAATAAAGTGTCTTTATAAAGTGCTTAATAAAATGGAAGTGGCTTTCGAGTGGATAGAAGTGGGATAGACACCCCCAGTGAGCTCCAGGAGTGACGGTAGGTTTTCCTTTTGAGTGAGGATGCAATATTTGACCCAAATCAAACACCCTTTTGGCTGCTGTTGCCCCCGTCCCACCCTGAATAAAGCTATTTCCAAAACAGGCTGATAAGAGGAACTAGAGAAATGTTCTTTGAGTTCTATCTCACCCACATTAACTAGAGGTATGGTAAATGCTCTGTCTTCCATCTTCAGTGGTTCTTTATTGTTTATTTATCTTTTGTTTGGGATACGAGCTCGCATAGTTCAGGCTGTTCTTTAACTTGCCATGTAATTGAGAATGACCTTGAACTCCTGATACCTGCCTCTATCTCCTGAGTATTCGGATTACGAGTGTGTGTCTGTCTTCACTTCTCGTTTATGTGATGCTGTATATAGAAGTAAGGGCCTCATGTGTGCTAGGCATGTGATGTGAGCTATACCTTCATCCCCTATTTCCCAAAGATTTTAGGACTATATAGACACTCATTATCGTCTTCCTGATAAGTACTTAATTTTTCTGAAAGAAACCTGATCATTGTGAACTGATGGTAGGTGTTCTGGCTGCCTGGGTAAACTCTTGACTGTTTGGTTTATAATGCATACAGTGAGTAGGAGGCATGTGGGTGAACTTGCTAAGAAATAAGTGTCATCAGCAAAATTTATTGTGTCTGAAAACATGAGCCCGTTGTGAGGTGTACAGGACCCCAAATTTATTGAAGGAAACAATTAACACCTTGACTTGGTTTTTCATGCTGTGCGGTTAATTGCTGTTGCATTTCATGGAGTTTGAGGTGGGCTTCGCTTTGCCCTGCATAAGTCAGATGGTTCTGCCTGGAAGTCATGTACACTCAAGACTGTTGATGACTTGTTCATGGTGGCAATGTTCAGTGGACTGTATAGGTTGGGGAGAAGCCCCAGTACAGTAACATAAAAGAATGGAACTCAAAGCATCCATCAGTCAACACCTGTGTTTCCTGCACACTGTTAGTATGCCAGCCTTACAGAATGCAAGATAATTTCAAGTTTCAGACTCCATAGGTATGTGCTCTGTTGATGAGGAAAGACTGTATTTTGGCTAGTGGTTCTCCATGGTGGTCTCCATAGAAACAAAATAGTATCCTCCCATTCCTGGTGTTTGTTACAGCTGCAAAATCTCAGCTATCACCCACACAGAACTGAATTAGGAACTCTAGAATGTAAGGCCAGCAACCTATTCATTCATAAACTCTGTAGTTTATTCAGAATTCTTCTAAACTTTGGCAAACATTGTTTTAAGTGTATCATTTTCAAAGGCAATAAGCCAGGCATATAGAATCAAAAGCTTTCTGTGCGACACAAAGAATAAGTTCTTTGTATTAGGATGCTGACTTGAGCTGTCATTCGTGTTGGAGGGGGTCCAAAAGAGCGAGTGATTTGGGGTAGTTTTTCTAGGGGTGGGTCCCCCCCCCCCGCTTGGCTGAGGGAGAGTGTCACGAGTGAGTGTAGATGGGATGGCGAAGCTTCTGTTCCTTCAGAAACTAAGATCCGTGCAGAAATAACACAGCCTAGCGAAGGGAAAAAAATCAATGTGGAATCATCATAGAGCAGTGGTCTTGTGAAGAAGGAACAAGTATTCCTTGATAGTTGGATTCCAGGACGAGGTCCTCTCTCTCTCCTCTGGTGGGGGTGCAATTAATTGGAAGCAGTGCTCTTACACCTGCAGAGGTTTAATAAACTGAGACAAAGATTTTATTTTCCTCAAGCTGCTGCTTTGGACGCGGGAGTCCAGTGGCACTCAAGAAAAAGCGGGTAACTCTATAGAAAGTGATAAACTGCCTGACGTAAGCTGAGTGCCACACATGTGTATGCTGAGGGCACTGGTGCAGAGGTGGAATCAACAGGACAGGGGTGTGAAGAGATAATACAGTGAAGCCTAGGACATTCTTGTTTTCCTTTAAAGGAAGAGAGAGGAGCCACTGGAGGTTATTGAACAGGGGAGTAATGAGACTAGAGTTGTATTTCATGAATCTAATTAAAAGGCAATCAGTGGCTGAAGGTACATAACTAGGTTAAGAGGCAGCTCTGGGTGATACTGAGAGAAAGACAGAGGTGATAAAGGTCTGAACTAATCGAGGTGATAAAGGTCTGAACTAATCGCAGAGCCAGGAAAATAGTACCAGGGGGAGAGATGGCTCAGCAGTTAAGAGTATTGGCTGTTCATAGCACCTGCATAGGTCAGCTTACAACTGTGCCTGTGGCTTGAGCTCCAGGGAATCCAGTGCCCTCTGCTGGCCTTCATGGGCACCTGTACAGATGTGTATGCATGGATACATACACACAAACACACACTTATGTTCATAAAAAGTAAATGGTGTAAGCAATGATAGGATCACGCTAATGAAAGGAAGGGAAGGCATGTTTGACAGTCATTGTGGCCCAGCCACTGTGCTGGTATCAACAGTAACAGTTTTGATAGCCCTTAATAATCATCACACTTTTAGTGACATGGAAATTGACTGTTTTCTGGAAGTCAAAAATATGTGTGGCTAGGAAATGTCACACTTAGATCAGACCCCAGTCTGCCCTTGAAGCCTGTCGTCTCTCCTGTGGACTCTTAACCTTGGCAAACAGAGTGACACATTTGCTTAATGATGGAGCAACTGTTGCTCTTGGCAGAAGTTGTGAGTGCTGAGAGGAGGTGCTAGGGAAAGGGCACAGCACTGGCAGGAAAGATCACCCTGTGGATCTGTTTCTGAAAGAACTTAGGCATTTCAACGTGGAACAGATAGCATCTGGCTGCGTGTACCCAAGGCGATGGAGCAAGGAAACAAAAGCTCTCCTGTTCTCTTTGTGGATTCATGATCCAGAAACCAGATTTGAGAGCTGAGGCT
Organism: Ellobius talpinus; assembly: GCA_001685095.1. Lineage (NCBI taxonomy): Eukaryota > Metazoa > Chordata > Mammalia > Rodentia > Cricetidae > Ellobius > Ellobius talpinus. The sequence continues at coordinate 73,054 of LOJH01000003.1, read as the reverse complement.
GAAATCTAAGATCTGCCGAGGGAATCTCTTGGGTTCTGTTCCTGTGAGAACTCGCACGTAGCTTCTCTTGCGGTTGATGTTGAAGATTGTAATTTTAGAAACAAAATCAGAACTTTTCAAGACCCTAATTTGTTGCTGCAGGCTATTTACTGCTAAGGCCCTCACATTCTGCAAAGGACAGGATAAATACTTGATGGAGTGCTGCTAGAGATAAATGAAGAGGAAAGGATGCATCCGACCTTTATTCATTTATTCTAAGCTACTTAGTTAGGTACTGCTGTGCTGGCTAGTTTTATGTCCGCTTGCCACAAGCTAGAGTCATCAGAGAGGAGGGATCCTCAGCAGAGAAAATGCCTCCAAAAGATCGGCTGTATACAAGCCTGTGGGCCATTTTCTTAGTGATTGTAGGTGAGGACCTCGCATATTGTGGGTAGGGCCACTACTGGGCTGTTGGCCCTAGGTGCTTTAAGAAAGAAGGCTGACTCCGTGTCTTCTGTATCAGCTCCTACCTCCAGGTTCCTGCCCATTTGAATTCCTGTCCTGACTGTCTTTGATGATCAATAGTGTTGGAGAAGTATAAGCCAAATTAATTTTTTCCTTCCCATGTTGCTTTTGGTCATGGTGTTTCATCACAGCAACACTGACCCTGACTAGGAAAACTGTTCCTATTTCCTAGCAGGTGTGTATTATATATAACATTATTAGAAGGATGAAATGATGCCATGGTTAATTTTAATTCTCAACTTGACACATTCTGGAACCTCCTGATATGGCATTCTCAAATGAGGAATTATCCAGGTCAGGTTTGCCTATGGGGGATTGTCCTGATTTTAATTGAGTTTAGAAGACCCATCCTGAAAATGGGTAGCATCATTTCATAGACTGGGTCCTGAATTATGTAGGAGAAAAGAAAGCTAGAAGAACAAAAGCAGCAACAGACAGTCAGCAAGGGCTTATTTATTCTCTCTGCTCTGCTATTGTTTTTGGATATAATGTGACGAGCTGACTAAGTTTCTGCATTGACTTTCCCTCAGTGATGGACTTATATTCTGGACATATAAGCCAAATAAGCACTTTTCCCTAATGTTGCTTTTTGTCAGGGTATTTTATTACCCACCGAAGAAATGAAGCTAGACAAATGGTATAACGAAATTTTCAGTGTGTGTCCACACCAGAGTGTCTCTTTCTGTGATCTTCCTCTCTTTTCCCCTCTGTGCCTTTATTATGTTGCCTCAGATATGATGTGCTGATCTTTCTGCCTGTGGCCTTCTCCCTGATGAAACTGCAGTTCTAGTGTCGGGAGTTAGGTCACTGCTGGAGATAAGATTGTATTGGACAGAAGTTGGCTAGGAGTGGAAAAGGCTGCATGCCTCATTGGGTCTTAATCCTGCTTACTGTCAAGTTACAGGGACGTGGGGAATCCTTCAGGTAAGCAGCACTTGGAAGGAGCCTGTTTGTTGAAGTGCATGCTGAACAGTAATGAAAAGATACCTGAACCAGTGTCCCCTAGCAGCTGCCATCCATCAGCGTTGGGCATATTTGTAGGTCACTTCTGCTGCTAGCACTGATCTCCTCAAAGAGAGGATCTACAGACCCACCTGCTGTGTGCTCTTTTTATTAAGGGTGGCTCCCACTACATCCTTGCATTGCTGTTCCAGGCCAACCAATCAGCAGATTTGGCTGACACTGGGGGTCACTTCAACGTTGCTACTGTATCCAGACATTGACTTTTATGTTCACATTAAAGGGAGCACTTATTGAATACTGGGGACTATAATTGCTAGCTTGCAAGAGGACAGGAGACCCTTACTTAGGGAAAAATGTGAATGTTTCACATAAATTCTTGTTTTGTTTTGAGATAATTTCTCATTTAGCTCAGATTGTCCTTGATTTCCTGATCCTCCTGCCTCTGTTCAGTCAGTGCTAGGATCTAGGATTACAAGTACTACATAGAGTCTTATATTAGCCTTGTTAATGAGAAGCGAGTACAGCAAATATTAAAGTGACATTTTCAGGCACTTTCTGAATGTTAAAGTATAGTCTAAAAAAGACAGCTTGTCTTTCAAGCCCCTAGTCATATAATTTTTACTTAGACCCTCTTTGACTCAGTTTTCTCATCTATAGAATAGACACATTTATGTCAGCCTCATTGAGATACTGTAAAAATTTAGCAACATGACTCATTGAATCATCTGTCTTAGTCACCAAGTGCTAGCTAGTGTTTAAAAATCAGAGCTGTTTGTAATATTGGAACATGTTACAGGTCACCATCGCTGCTGTGTATGGGAACCTGATAGTGTTTGGGTCATTGTTGTAGCAGATACAGAAATATAATCCAGCCCTAGATTTTCCCCTCAGATTTCTTCTGCTGCATCATCTCTCGGTCAGTTCTCTGATCCTCTGTTCTGAGAATTTTTTCCAACGAGAATGTCTTTTTTCTATGACTGATTTCTTTTTATGAATGGAGTACCTTTTAATTTTGGGTGTCGTCATGCAGGATATGGATCTTTGAAACTTTCAGTGTCCATAGTCCTCATTCTGGCTGGAGATTATGTGTGGCCTGAGTTAGTTATTGGTGAAACTGAGGTTTGCTGCACACTCTGTTTATATTTGTGTGTTTCCTGATCTGCTTTAAATGTCAACTCAGGGCTGATTGTTTTTTGAGAAGTATCTTGTTATTTGAGGCAGTATCTTGTTGTATCGATCAGGCTAACTCCAAATTTATTTCCTCCCGCTAGAGTCTCTCGAGTGCCAGGCTTACAGACAGACACAGACATTCCCTACTCGTGAAATCATACATTCATGTTATGGCAATTTTTTTAAATAAAAAGATTATTGAGGCTGAACCTTAATTGTAAATGCTGTATGTACTGGCACTTTCTGTTCACTGATGACTGTGTATGGAACAAAAAATTTAAACCAGAAGTAGAACTTTTTTTTAAGTTTTACACCTCTGCCATTTTTAAAATGATCATGTCTTCATTTATGTGTATGCTTACCTCTTGGTGGAACCTGGGAGAATGGAGCCTTAAAAATGAGGTGGACTAAAGTCTCGTGCAATAGCCAACTTCATTCAGATCATCAGACAGTTTATTCTCTGAGGGCTAAGAGGAGTAAAGGGAACAATCACAAGGGCAAGCTGTATGTGGTGTGCAGGCTGCACTTGGCAATAGCATATTCTTCTGTAGTGGCATTTAGTAAGTGCAGCAAGCAACAAGTGATTGATCTGGAGTAAACTCACGCCTATGCACTATACTGGGGAAGGGCACAAAAGCATTCCAAGAACAGTTTTGTGTTCCGAAGGAACTGAGATCACAAGACTCTTGTTTTCTTGGATTTTTCTCACAAGCGCTCAGAATTCCCCTCACAGGATTTGATTCTTGGACTGACATATATGCGTATGTCTTTGTGTGGCTGTGTGCTTACGAATGCATGTTCTTGTAGTGTCCAGAAAGAATTGGATTCCCTGGAGAGACTGGCTGGTACAGATAGTTGTGAGTTGGCTGACCTGTGTGCTGGGAACTAAGCTTGAATGTCCAGAGCAGTATTTGCTCGTAGCTCATGAGCTGTCCATCTCTCCTGCTCCATAACTGTCCTTTTAATATTACATTATATGAGAGAGGTTGCACGTTCTCTAGTAAGCGTAGGCTCTTTCTGTAAATAACCTGACAGTGTTAATCCCACCAGTTGAGAATAAAACCACTACCATAATTTAAAGCCAGCTTTAACAAGCTCTAATTAAATCCTGGCCAGGTGGATGGGCTCTGGCCATGTCAGTCTCTGGTTCCCAAGAAAAATGGCCCCAAATCAAGTTTTGCAAGGACTTAAGAAGGAAAACTCATAATTCATTGCATTTCCCATCAGGGCCAATCAGGACAAGCATGCATCCTAACGCATTTCCTGCCTACAGACAGTCTAGCACATCTGGTTCAAATGAGTAAAAACGTGGTTTGTTATCTCCTATAGCCTCCAGCATGTCAAGAACTGTCTGTCCTTGGGCAAGGGCCTCGCAGACCAGAGGCATTTTTGTTTCATGGATCTCTTAGTTTTAATTAAAACTTAAAATTTAACTTTGGCTCTCACACAGGATTAAGAGAACCTTCCCCAAGGAGGAGCCAAGATTCTAAGTCTGAGATCCATCAGAACTACTTCTGGAGCCTTAAAAATATTTCAGTGCTGGTACAAATCTAGATTTTACATAGTTGCTGTGACTTGAGGCCCAGGCTCTGGTATTTAAAAAAAAATTCTTTAGGTGATTGGAGGCCAGCAGTTTAAGAGCCACTACTCCAAGTGTAGTACCTCAATGACAGAAGCATTTGCATGAGAACAGTTCTCAGATTTCTCAGCAGTAATCCCCCTTTCATTGCCATGTCCATTTGACAGACTTGCCCTGCAGCTGTGCTTGGGTAGCAATTTACTCTTCTGTATTTCAGAATCCTCTGCTATCATCCTAGTGCCTCATGCGGGCTAGGTGGTCATTACCCCCACTGTACGTTTTATGGTTGACTACATAATGGAACGGAGCCCAGATTTAACAGCTAGTTGTTTCCACTTAATCTGGAGCCTTTCTCCTCCAGCAGTCCATGAGGGAATAGATCTACAAGCAAATACTTTCATTGCTCCAGGAGGAGAGAGACACCAGTTTTGAAACCCTTGAGGCATAAAATGGATCTTTTGTTACGAACAACAAAGGCTTGATGGGTAGAATATAAGTTGTCAGGTCTAGGCATGTGTCACCATGGGGGTTCGTGCAAGGCTGGGAATGGAACCCAGGGCTTTAACAGGACACATGTCCTTCTGCTAACTGAGTTACAACCCCTGCCTTTCATTATGCCTCTAAGCATCTCGTCTTAGTCAGCATCATAAGTTGTGCAAACCAAGTGGAAATAGATTTTCTATTGCCCTGTTTGCTGTTAATCATTAAGAACCAGAAGAATCAGGACCTGCCTTTCATTGTTTCTCTTTCTCATTGTTTTCCCCTGTTTAATTGGGTCAGAACCATAGTTGGTGATAATTCTTTGAGCACAATAAAGCATGACCTTGAACTTTGAATAACGTATTATGTTTTAGGTCTGTCAGTTGAGAAATGCCAATCACATATTAGGAAAGAGTAACTCGTTGCAGTCAAATAGCACTTTATAGATTAGTGCTAATTTCTTAACCAGTTACTTCTGATTTCCTATGAGGCATTTGTTATTGGCAAGTAATTATTATGTCTAGTTTTTAGATAGATACATTCAAGACTTAGCAAGATTGACTAGCCAGCCTAAAGGGGTAGAGCTGGACCTTGACTCTGAATATAACCTTTGGGTAGAATTCCCTTCAATACTCTGAGCTTTGCTTGGTGTTGTTGCTTAGACTAGAATACCTTATTAATGTGACTAAGAGCACTTCAAGGTTCTGTTTGTCCTAGCTGTCATAGTTGGAATCTTTTGTGTCGTGTATGCTTGCCTGCTTGCATGTGAGTACGCTCACGTGTGCACGCATGAGTGCATATGGAGCTCTATGAATATTAAGCATCCTGCCATTCGCCCATGCAGGTACAGTTGATAACTGGGAATGTTTGTTTGATGCAGTCAAGAGAGTGTCATCTTATATTAAACAGTTGTGATTTTTTTCCTCACCAAGGATTCTTTTAGCCTATTGTGAATGTGAATATTCTTGTGTGGTATTTTATCTGGGTAGTGTTTTTCCTAGTCTGTGTACCTTGAATGATAATATTAAGTACTTAAAATATTTGTTTCTGTGGGTGGAGCTCCTCCATCTAATAACTTATGTAATACCTATCATGTGCCTGGTGTTGTTTTTTCTTTGTATTCATCTTAAGTCCCGAATAAAAATGAAATTGTACATCTGGTACAGAGAGAAGAGGCAACCTCTATTTAGCTTCACGCTGATCAGCCAATTGCTCCTGAACTTCATTTATCTTCTAATTTTAGAGATACTCTTACCCATTCTTTACCTGAGAGACACAGGGTAGGGAGGTTTCCTGGGTCCTCAGTGAGAGCTCATGGAAAGCTCTTTGTGGCCACTGGAAATTTTGTCCACACAGACTTGGTCTGTATGCTTTTTCTCCTGTGCCTTTCTCTGCTGCATCCTCCTTTTCCTCAACAAGCAAATTCATATTCCTTCTCTCCCGTCCTTCTCCATTCTCTTCCTCTCTTTTCTCCCAAATCCCTCTCTTTAGTGGAGGTACACACAAATGAGTGTGTGGGTCTGTGCACAGAGAAGCCAGAGCAGGACATCCATCAATGTATTCTTTCATTGCTCCCTGCCTTATTCCTTAAAGCCAGGGTCTTTTACTGAATTTGAGGCTCACTGTTTTGCTAGATTGGCTGGCTGGCTGGCTGGCCAAGGAGCTGTTAGTATCCAACCATCTCCATGTCTCATTGCTGGGGTTACAGGCATGTGCAGCCATGCCCAGCATTTTATGTGCGCAGTGGAACTCAGGTCTTCAGTGTTTGCAGAGTAAGCTTTCTTTCCCAGTGAGTCATTTCTCCTGCATTCTTCTTTCCCCCTCCTTTTTAAAAGACAGAGTGTCATGTGTGTCCTCATCTGGCTTTAAGCTTGCTATGTCCCCAGGGTTAATGTTGAACTCCTGACCTGCTGACTCTACCTCCCAGGTGCTGGGATTAAAGGTGTGTGTGTGTGTGTGTGTGTGTGTGTGTGTGTGTTACCATACCTGGTTTATAAAGCCTGCTTTTGACTTCTGTATCAGAGAGAGGCACTTGACTTCTATATCACATGTCTGAATGTGATAAAAATAGGAAGAAGAATCTGAAGTACAAGCAAGCAGGTTAGCTCTCAAGAGCTGTCTCTTTGTATGCATTTCACTTTCACCCAGGAGGAACTCAAGGGGGTGGATCAGTAAGTTTGTCCAAAGAGGAAAGACGATTGTACTGAAGAATCTTGGATTCTAAGGTGACTGCAGCCTATAGAAATTTGAAACCAGAAGTGAGTGACGCAGAGTCCTTTTTAAATCATTAGGACTTCAAAACATATAGGAGAGAGGGACAAACAAACAGACAATAACAACAAAAAATCCAATAAACTCAAACCACTTTCATCTAAGAGGAAGTAAGCGCTTGACTTCTTCAGTGATGGCAGGGGTAAAAAAATCGCTTACCTCTTTTGTCGGTATCAGAGGGGTCCTTTTGAGTCTTGTGGAAGGAGAAAAAAAGTGTTCTTTCCATTATTTATTTCACTGAAGTCCTCGGTCAGATATCCCATGACTGCACATGCCAAGACATCCATAGCATTGTGGCCCTAAGATATAATAATCAATTATTCCCTGAAAAGAAGTCCACACCGTGGTTTCTTTTTTTTTCTTCTTCTGCTTTGTCCCTTCTGTGGAAGAGGATGGTTTAGTAATTTTTCTGTAGAGACCACTACCCTGGAGTCATCTTACATAGCCCATATTATGGGTAAGCATTGTGGAGCACTGGATCTCCTATCTAGGAAATATGGTTGATTGTAGCTCTAGAGTGGAGATACCAGCTCAGTAGTCTATCATTCTACATTTAATGGGATCTTTCTCCATCCTTGCTGTCAGAGCCCTGGTTTTAGTCATTTTTTCATCTGAAATTGAGTTCAGCAGGTATATCTTGATTAGTCTAGGCCAGGATTTTAAGATTTTCTTGGTGGGGGTGGGGGGATGTGTGTGTGGAGACAGGATTTTCTGTATCCTAGACTGGCTTTGAACTTGATATGTAGCTGAAGATGATCTTGAACTTTTTTCATGCCTATACCTTCCATGTTCTGGGATTTTGTTGTTGTTGTTCGTTTGTTTGGTTTGTTTTTTCGAGACTGGGTTTCTCTGTGTAACAATCATAGTTGTCCTTTAACTAGCTCTTGTATACCAGGCTGGCCTTGAACTCACAGAGATCTGCCTGCCTCTGCCTCTTGAATGCTAGGATTAAAGGTGTGCACCACCACCACCTGGCTATGCTCTGGGATTTTTAGGTCTGCACTACCATACCTGGAAGGAAGACAAGACTCTCATATATTCTGAACAAACACTTTCCCAACTCAGCCACATCTTAGTGTTTTTCTAGGGGGCACTTTGTTCAACCAATATTTAGCAGAAAAATTTCTTCTTGAACCCCTTCCCCAACTACCATCACCAGCAATACGTACTAAAAACTGTTCCTGGTACTTGGAACACTTTTTATTTTATCTAGGAGCAAACAAAAATCCCTTACAACATTTGATAGCTTCTTGATTGGCTCGTGATTGCTGCCAGGTTTGGTGTGGAAACCCTTGCTCTTTCAGCACTGGATAGTTTGATCTCTTCGGGGAGCTGGAGAGCCTTGAAGGCCTCAGATTGTGCCCACCCCCTCCCTTTTTTCATCCCCTCATTTCTTCCCTTCTGTATTTACCATTAGCCCTGTTTTGAAGCCATGGCTTCCTGAAGCCAGGCCCTCACTGAAGTCTCAGGTTTAGTGTCTAAATCCTTTGAACACCCTTACTAAGCAGCAGGAGGAAATACTTATCCACACTGACAGTAATAAGTTAATCCAGGTCAGGTCCATTTGGACTGTAAATCTTACACTGTAGTTACTGAGATTCTGAGATGTGGACTGTGAAGTTAAAAATCCTTCTATTGCTTTACTCCGTAATTGAAACTATTTGTTCTTAGCTCTTGGCGGCATGATTTAAATGATGCTTTGAGACTTAATTTTCAGGGGTTTAACTCATTCCTGAAGTTGGCTTTAGCAGCTTTGGGTAGCATTATTGTTTCGTGTGACTTTTCAAAAGATTGTTTGATCCAGTGGTAATCCCTTTGGTAGTTATTTGTTGCTAAAATTCCTTCCCTGGGGGAGATGTGAACTACAGCTACATTCTCCTCCTAAGATCTTAAGGATAAACCAAAATACAGTTCTTCCACAGGTCATCCTGAGTCTTCTGGTCTTATATAGAGAGCTTAAGTGAGGGGTTACTGACAGAATTATGGGTGATCCCAAAGTAGCTAACCTGAGAAAACCTGACTCAGCAGAGATGATGGATTTCTCATGGTTGCATGGATGGAGCACCTTATTCTTAGTCTTCCTCAGCCTGCATGTTTTAGCACCTGCCCCAGACTCCTGTTTGCATGCATTTAGTACAAATTTGCATACACATGGTGGAGAGGAGTGGCTGGAGTATTAGGTGAAAGTCCAGCTATTCTTCAATGCTCCCTCCTGTAAGGTAGAGGCTGCAATCTACATGCCTGGTTGTGATGAATTCAAAAGTAAACACAGCTGATCCGGTGAAAAAGGTGTGGCCACTTACAACAGTGTTGTTCTAGAACTCTTGAGTGAGACACCCAGGTACCCACAATTGAGATGGGCTGTCTTACCATGTCTGTTAAGGTAATCTAGACCCGCCCCCCCCAACCCCTCCAGGCATGCCCAGAGGCCTTTATTGATTCTGTCAAGCTGACTAGTAACAGGAACCATCACAATTTTTTTTCTTCTTCACTCTCCACTTTAGTTCTTAACAGGGTCTCCCACTGAACATTGAGCCAGTGATCAGCTAGACTGCCTGGCTAGAAAGCCCTAGTGTTCTGGCCCTCTCTGTCTTCCCAGTGCTGGAATTACAGGCACACATTGCTGCACCTGGCTTTGTATGTGGGGGCTATGAATCTAAGCACTAGTTATTATACTTGTATGGCAGGTATATCTCACGTGATTTCTCGTAATAACCCCATTCATGTTGCAAACTACCATATATCACACCAGTCATTAACTGACACATGTCATTGTAAGGCTTTGAATATAAACTACAAATTATTTAGAACCCCTGTGGTAGACCTTTCTAGAATCAGGAACAAAGGCTGGCCTGTGAACTCCTGTGGTAGACCCTTCTGGAAATAGAAGGTTGCAAGAGCTGGGCTGTAGACCCTTGTTGTAGGTAAGTCCTTTGAGAAGCAGCTGGAAGGGCTGAGAGGCTGGACTGCTGTCATTGCAGTAGTTCCTACTAGACACATACTGTCAGGGTTTCGGTAAGGCCTATAACATTTTACCCTGTGTGGTCCTTGTTTGTCACAATTAAACTGAATTCTTTCTCCTCCTCTCCATCCTCGCTTTAACCTTCTCTCCTGGCCAGCTAGCCTCATATTGTTTATTTTCTATGGATAAGGAACTAACAGTACTGTCAGACTGTTTGCCCTGCAAACTATTGCTATTGATAGCTTTTATTCATAAGACTAAAGTGTGTCCTCCCCCGCCCCCCTCTCCCCCAGGTTTTATTTATCTGGATAAAAGTACTGGCAGATATTTCAAAACTACCTCGTCAACCCTTAGTCCTGGAGTGAGCTTCAAGCGCTAACCAGCCTCCTTCCCTTATGACCAACTGAGTGAACATTGCTGACTGAATGACTTGATCCCACTGGCTCCGAATTAGTGCAGTGTGCAGGGATTTCTGCTTTATGACCTCAATCCAGTAAAACTCTGCTTGTGCTGATGTTTTGGTTCCTGACTCTCTCTGTTCTTCTTCTGTGGCTGTCATAATCCCACTCTTAAGGGGTAGCAGCTAGCATGAGAGGTGTGAAACTCAAATCGAGACTTGTTGCTGACTTCAAATAAGAACTGCTTCAGAAAGGTCTGTGATAATGCCAGCTACTTCCCATGACTAACGCCCGGCTCCTAAGAGGAGCCAGGAAATAGCAGATTCTTAGGATCTTGTATATTTCCTGTTGAGCCTGGGACTGAAATAGCCAAAGAAAGCAAAGCCAGTGTAATCTGTTTTCGCATAGCGTTCTTCTCTGAGCTCATTCATTCCCACCTCTTCTTTTTTATTTCCTCTATCCATTTTACTTCCTATTTTTGTCTGTTGTCCCTCTTAATTTTCAACATAGCTCCCCCATTTCTTTGTTTCATTGTTTGTTTGTTCCGTGGCGCTGACTGGCCTAGGACTGCTTATATAGTTTGGACCAGACTTTTGAATTCTCAGATCACCTGTCTCTACCTCTGTTGTGCTGACTTTAAAAATGCACCACTACCAGCTGTCCTCATTTTCTTTCTGTAGCTTTCCCCTCTAAAGTTATCTTCTCTCAGCTTCTTAGTTTTAGATATCACTCACTCAGGCATCTCTTGTAATTTGAAAGTTAACCAAGCATTGTTGTATTTATCCCATGTGGATATGTCTTTTATGCCCACTTTTAGTCTTCACTAATTTCTAGAAAGAGTTGGCTGAAGATAGAGTCAGGTATGCCTTAGAATTCATTAATGGTAGTTAGGGACCAGGGAGATAATCAGCTGGTAAAAAAAATACTAGCCTTGGACGAGTGAGGATAGTGAGGATCTTTCGGTTCTTAGAAGCTGTGTCAGAAAAGCCAGGTATGGTGATGTGTGTTTGTGGTTCCAGTGTTGACCCCCCAAGATTGCATAGTCAGCCAGCCGAGGCTACTTAGTAAGTCCCAGTCTGCCCAGACACCCTGTGGGCTGCTGTTGTGGAATGACACCTACATTCTTCCTCTGGCCTGCACACACACACACACACACACATACACGTGTGTATATGTACCCTGATCACTTAGGCCCACAGTCAGAAATAAGGACAGGAAATTCAAAATAATATTTTTATCCCCTCTGTGACACAGAACCTAAGAGCTGCCGAGAGAGGCAGGACAAAATCCACAGCATGTCTTCAAGTGTTTTTCCTTTAAATGCTTATGGCAAATATCTTAAATGGATCTCAGAACTTTGATCTGATTTTAGTTAACCCAGTACTCCAGGGAGTGTGGATGGTTGACAAGATGAATTCCCATCACTGTTAGTGGGAGCTCAGAGAGAATTTTTCTGTTGTTGTTGAGCAGAAAATATTACAGAAATAAATGTCACCCTTTGAGATCACTCTTTTGATTCAGTGTTGAAGATTTGTGCCACAAGACCTCCCTAGACCATCGTAGATATTGCAGCCCTTCCGTTTACTGCCTGTTAACCTAGGAATGTGACAAAAGCGTGATGTGTAGAGATTGCTAGAGAACGAGAGCACTATCTTAGAATTTAGGGTGCAAAGCCTGAAAAACTGATGCGGGGCAAAGTACCTGTCATTCAGAGATTTCCCTGTACATTTCAGTCTGACCAGGAACTCAGGGCTAGCAGAGATCAGTCTCTTGGACTTAGAACATTGAGTGATGTTCATGGCACTTCCAAGTGAGGAAGATGGTTGTTAATTCTGGTGCAGAAGCGTCAGTCTGATTATTAGTGAAAGGTTGAAAATGTTTGAGGGTGTCAGAGTGCATGCATATGTATGATCAACTGTAGATCTTAGCTGTAGAAGAGATGGCCTCCTGGCTGTGATTTATTGGCATGTTTAATGAACTTGCTTTAAGCCTCCATTAAGCTGGTCTTCAGTTTACCATCAGAAATAATTACACAGTTATGTGTATAGAAATGTTAAAGGGACAGGTTGGAGAGCAAAGAAATATATATCTTTGTATAAAGACAACTTGTCTTTAAGGAGTGTCATCATGTGTATTTAGATATCATGTTATATTGAAAGTTTATTTTTAATTATGTGTACAGTGTGTGTGCATGTGTGTGTCTTTCTGTATGAGTGCAGGTACCCACTGAGGCTAGAGGCATTGAATCCTTCTGGAGCTATGGTCATAAGCAGTTGTGAGCACTTGATATGGGTACTGGAAAACAAGCTTAGGTTCTCTGCAAGAGGAATATAGTCCTTTAACCAGTGTGTTATGATTCCAGTCCCATATTATGCATACATTTATTTATTTTTTATTTTTTGAGACAGGGTTTCTCTGTTTATCCCTAGCTATTCTGGAGCTTGTTATGTAGACCAAGCTGCTTTGAACTCACAGAGATCCACCTGCCTCTGCCTCCCAAAGGCTGGGATTAAAAGCATTCACCACTGTGCCTGTCTGTACTATACTCTCATAGATGAGTATAAGAGTGATATCGTCACAACTAAGAATTGATTCATCTGTGGTTAAATGGACAGAAAATAGTATTTGTAAATAAAATTGAATATAAACAGTTCTTTTTACATAGTTGATAAAAAGACTGCAATCCGAAGAGTTTATGTAGTTTTGTTTGATTGACTTTGGGTTTTAGCCTATTAATTGTTTAAGTACTTTTTGATAATTCCTTCCTTGGTGACTCGGCCCTTCCCCGTTTCAGCTTCACTAGCATTAATCTGTCTTTATGAAGTGGATTATTATATGGTTAAATCACTCTAGCTGATACCTATTGAGGAATCAGTTACCTGGCTGAGCTCCTTAGGGTTAAGGACAAAGGAGCTCCCCGTAGGTGCCCAGGAAACTTGGCATTCACTTTCTATATACATTGAACTCTTACATTTAGTTTAGATTCTTCAGATCCTAGAAGAAGATTAATAATGACATTAACACTCATTCACCTCTCAAAAGAAATGGTGATCACTGGTATGAAAAACCATAAAGTTGACAAAAACTTTGGGATGATACCCATCATTTCTGTTTTGAGCTTTCTGTACCCTGGGGAAGCAGCAAGAAAACCAGTGATGAATCACTGTAGATGTTGGTATTAGGTGTGTGCCACCTGCTCTGATAAGAGACGGTATTAGCTGTAGGAGGAAGAATCCCCTCCCCCTGGCTGAAAGTTTGAGAGAACCATTGCAGTATGGCTTGTAAATCATCACTCCGGGAGCAGGGGCAGGAAACCAGTTTGTCACATTGCATCCATAGTTAGGAAGTAGAATGCTAACAGGAAGTGAGGCCAGGTTACAAAGCCTCAAGGCCATGCCCTAGTGAATGACTTCCTCCATCAGGGCTCTTCTTCTAAATGTTATACAACTTTCCTAAACTGTGCCACCAGCTGGGGACCCTGTGTTCATACACATGAACCAGTGGAGGACATTTCACATTCGAACAAGTACCTTGTCAGATCACTCCTCAGAAAACTTGACTGTGTTTAAGGTGTTAAGGAAGCCTTCTTGAGTAAACAACGCATCTGGACTGGGATGAAGGCCAAGAGCCCTAAAAGGTTGAACGTTTAACCCTTTTATCTGAAAATACACACACACACACACACACACACACACGTATATATTCATGCAAATGATATCCATTTACTGTGAAGATTGCTTGAGACAAATGCACACATAGCTAGTGTAGCAGTCCCTGTGATAGAGAAGCCATCAGGGATGACAGATAACCCTGTCACCAGTCCTTTGTTCTTTATATCACCCCTCCTCTGCCGACAGCAGCACCTTTTCCAGCCTATAGATATATAGAGAGGGTTGTCCACTGAGAACTTGGTATGGACAGGCTTTGAATCTCTGTGTTTCTCTCCTGGTTACCTTTGTTCTCTTTATGCTACTCAGGAGGCCCGAGATGATTCCAGCTGCTTCCTGCTTCATTATCCTCCTAACTGTCCCACTGAGAGCAGACTGCAATTGCCTGCCCCTCCTTTCCCTGCCTCCTGGTCCTGCCATGAGTCACTGCTGAGCCATTTGTGTCAGAGAAGAAAATGGGGGCTTGCTATTCGCATGTAGCAATTTGCTGCGCATTCTTACTTATTTGTCGGGGACACCAGCCGAGAAGTGTTCATCAAGAGGCATCATGTTTGTTAAGGGACCACATGGTGTATTTTAAAAGCTCTCAGCTCTCTCTGGCTTCGTCGATTGTGCTTTAGCATAAGGAATAAAGTGTTACTGAGCCTTTTATTAATAATACACATGCTTTCCATTTAACTTTGTCTGGTTAAATCTGGCATAAAATGGATTCTTGCAAGTCAGGCTCCCTGGGACATGTAGCTTCTCTTACATTCTTTATGCTGAGAATCGTTTTTTAACAGGGGACTCAGTCTTTTTCTTGAATCGAACGCTCTGGACTAGAATTGTCTTCTTTATGTTAGGTCACTTTCTTTCCCAAGCACAGAGTAGTATCTGAACTGGAGAAGCTATACAAACTTGTCCTCACATTTTAAAGAAAATACTTGTTTAATTTTTAGGTGTCTATGTGTGTGTGTGCTTTCACGTGCTCATGTGACTGTGACTGTAGAGACCAGAAAAGGATGTAGGATCCCATGGATCTGGAGTTGCAGACAGCTGCAAGCCATCCAATAGAAGTGCTGGGAACTAAAACATGGGTGGGCTGCAAGGGCAGCATGCGCTTTGGACCATGGATCCATCCCCTAGACTTGTGCATTATTCTTATTCAAGCATTTGTAGTCTGCATTTTGCAAAAGTGAGCAGCCAGCAGTAGAAGTTTACATGGGTACTGAGTTAAGAGGTGGTAAGAAAGGGACTGAAGGGAATGAGATGATGGTGCCGTTTATAATTTTCAGATATTCATTAAACAGATTAGGAAACCACGCAAACAGAGACTTTTCCCCCCAGGAAAATAGCTTTTAGGTGACCGAGCAGATTGGGAGCTTGCACCACCCATGCCATTGACTCTGTCAGAAACTTGGCTATCTAGTTGTGAGAGTATGGTTTTTGTTTTGTTCATTGTTGTTGTTATTTACTGACAAACCCTCCTCCCAGGCTACTTTCAAATTTGCTACATAGCTGAAGGTGACCTTAAACTCTTAATCTTTCTGCCTTCACCTTCTGATTGCTGGACTCATGGGCCTGCCCCACCTTGTCTGAGCTACAAGGTGCTGAAGATCAAACTTAAGACTTTGGAACCGGACCACACTGCACCTGTTGCTCTCTGTTTTTCCATTGCACTGTAGCTGGTCTGAGTCACCAAGCTGTGTAGAATCCCTGCTGCTTCAGGGCCGATTCTTATCACTGATTTATACAATTCCTTCTTCTGGTGAAATTCCTTTTTACATGGACGTATTAGTAGGTAGCGTGAACAAATAATAAAGCATATGTTGAGTTGCTATAGTTTAGGGTAGAAGAACTCCTGATTCAGCCTTTCCTCTGACGTCTGAGAAATACACACAAAGCATTAATTAAACTCTGGCTTTAGTTAAGGGCATGACATGAGCTTTTTTTTTTGCCACGGTTAAGAGATCACAACAGGGGACAGATTATTTCTGTTATGATCTGCTTTTTTTCCCTTGCTTCTGTGCCCTGTGGAGGCAAACTGAAGTGTTTTAACTCTATAATACAGGGTTTTATCCTGAGAATCCTAGGATGGGGTCAGCACTTTTAGTGGTCAGTGACTTCCTGCATTCCTGGGCTTGGGCATTTTATAAGATCACGGAACCCCATCTCTAGAGTAGAACCCTGGCTCCATAAACATAATTTTGGCAATTACATTTTAGAGTACTGTACTGTAGGTTGTGTAAAACATGTTTAAATGTGATTTAACCTCTGAATGTAGGTAGACTTTTTTTTCCCCCTGCCAGTCAGTTCCCAAATAACCACACTGGGACTGATTATTAATTGTAAATGCTCAGACAATACCTCAGGGTTGTTTCTAGCTAACTCTTATATTTTTTATCTGCACTCTGCCATGTGGCTTGGTACCTTTACTCAGTACAGCAAGTTCATCTCCTCTCTGCACCTCCTCACGATTCTGAGACTCCTCCTCCTTCCCAGCATTCTCTTTGTCTTGTTCTCCCACATAACTTTATTTTGCCTAGCAATAGGTCAGTCAGTTTCTTTATTAAACCAATCACAGTGACGTATATTCACACAGTGTAAAGGAATATTCCACACCTGAGTATCTTTAATAACAGGGTCTTAGTTTTGTCTATGTCAAAATAACAAAATTAAGGGATGGAAATTGGTTTAGTTGTTGTTGGGCGGGGGGATATAGCTCAGTTGGAAGAGTGCTTGCCTACTAGTTACAAGCCCCTGGGTTCAGTCCTTGACATTGCATATATGGGGTATGATGGTGAATCCAGCACTGGGGAGGTAGAGGCAGGAGGACCTGAAGTTCAGTCTTCCTGAGGTATATAGGATAAAGGTAGAGGCCTGCCTTGGTTACATAAACTTATGTCGTTAAATCAACAACAAGATATATACACATAAGCTTGTTGACATTTTTGTAATGTACATCCATATCCTTTTTGAAAGTTATGAAAAGCACCAACCACCTACTTTATATGAACCACATTCACATTATAGTTTGCTCTTTTGTGAATATAGATGGGGGAGGAAAGGAAGTTCAGAAGAAGGGAAGCTTTAAGCTGGAAGGTTCACAGCATGAGCTCAGGTTCCCTTCCTGGGGCTCAGTGTTGGTGGGGCCAGCATGCTAATTGTTGCTTTATAAAATGTACAAAGTGAGACAGGGGGATGGGTAACCAGGTTCAGGGAGAGACTGGGGGTGAGGAGGCATAGGCATCACTGTAGCTCAGTATTTAAGAAGTACACTGTCTCCTTTTTTAATTTTGTCCTTCAGAGAAAGAAGGTTCTTGAGCTAGGCCACTAACTATGTTGGGCTTTGTTCTTTCTTGTGACTGGGTCTTGTTATGCACCTTGCTAGCCTGGAACTCACTGTGTAGCCTAGGCTGGTTCTGAACTTACTGTCCTGACACCTGTCTGCCTTAACCTGTCAGCTGTACCCACCACTATGGCTAGGTTTTTGTTTTTGGAAACCACTGCTTGTTCTACTCTTTTTGTTTTTGTTTTGTTTTGTTTTCTATTCTAACTCCGCTATTCACTGAAGTTAGTTTTACTTGATTGCTGTAATCCACCATGATGTGTGTCAATGAGTAGATGTCTGAAAGGAGAGCTCACTGTTGAAGAAACACAGAGGAATCTGCTTGTATTCCAGCAAGCATTTCTTAGAGTTAAATGACATGTTTTTATTAGCGAGTATTGGTTTTGTTCAGATTAAGGACTGAAGCAAAATTAAGATTCGTGTGAAGTCTTGAGCCTATTAATAGCCATTTCATTTGTTTAGTACTGATTTAAAGAGTCTGATATCTGCAAGGGAAGCCCTTTATAAGAACACACAGTTGTTAATCTTTCCACCAGGAGAAGCATTGTGTCTCAGAGGGTGCTAAGGTGAAGCAATTGAACATGGTTTTATTGAGCTCAGTTCATCGACTGTGTTTGGTAATGAGCTCAGACGGTGTTCCCGAGGTCAGATTTCAGAACTGAACATTAGAGACAGTGTACAAACTTGAATATGAAACATTGAAGGAATAGAAATCTGTGACTGTGGAGGGAGGGTACTCATGACACTTCTGGGAATGAAGGTCGTGTAAACTTTTTATTCCGACAGTTGGAAAGAAAAAGACAAAGTCAAGCCCCCTTTCCATTTCCCTTGGTTTGAATGAAAAACTAGATTTTCTATGATTGATAAAGGAAAACTATGCAAATGGTTCTAATCATAAAATATAATGTATATACCCAAGAGCATATAAGTATTATCTGCAATGAAATACTTGTTTCAGATAAGTGATGTTATTGGAAAGCTATTAGATGAAATAATGTTGGAGAATGTTGGAGAATTACATCCCAGATGATCAGAAAGTGGGGAATAGGATACTCCTATGAGCTGTAACCAAGGGGTCTCAGTTAGAACCATGGCTGATAGGGTACACCATCAGCTTGAGTCTTCTGATACTATGCGTCGTGGTGTATTTTAGTGAGTTACTTTATCAAACATGTTTGCCCTGAGAGACAGATCAGATGATCAGTGGGTAAAAATGCTTATTGTTGAAGCATGGGGACCTGAGTTCAGATTCAAGAACCTATGCATAAGTAGGTATGTATATGTTTGTGTGTAATCCAAATATTATAAAATATAGAGACGGGAGGATCTCTGGGACTATCAGCATAGATTTAGGCTCAACAAGACACCCTATCTCGAGAGAATAAGTCAGAGTATGATAGAGTAGGATGCCTGCTATCCTTCTTTGGCCTCTGCGTTTATGTGCATAGTTATGCATACATACATGCTTGTGTTGATAATCTACACATATATATGTGTGTGTGTATATGTGCATACATACATACAAGATACATGTTTATCCCAAGCATTACCAGGTTTCCAGAGAACATCGAAGTTAATACAAAAGTATTAATATATGCTAGAAGAAATAAACGTCCAAAATGTAGGACATTGTTAAGACTTGATCTGAGTGCTTCAAAAAGTCATTTATAAAATAATAAACTTTGCCTGGATTATAAGATAATAAGTCATTATCAGTAATATGTGATGTTCAGATTTTAATTGGGTTTATCTTTAAAATTATAACTGCTATGACAGATGTTTGTAACAGTCCTGGATATTTGAATATTCACTGACTATATTTAAGCTTTAAATTTAGAAGTAATTTAGAAGTCTGTCTGTGTCTCTCTCTGTCTCTCTGTCTCTCTTTGTGTGTGTGTGTGTGTGTAGGGGTTAGAGTTCAACTTTGTGGAGTTCGTTCTCTTCATTTTTACATAGGCTTTGGAGATAAGACTTTGTCTTTCAGGCTTGGTAGCCATCTCCTTGGTCCCTTGACTAAACTGACTATCATGATCACTTTAGGGGAATTTTTGCTTGTGGCTATGATGGGACACTTTGAATGTATTAGAATGCCTTTATTCTTAGAAGGTACATATTAAGGATTTTGTTGTTAAAATATTTTATCTATGATATATTGAAAATGTTTCCAAGAAATCAGTTATACTTTTAGCAAATGTGTTAAAAATTTTAAAAGCTTTCAATCTCAGTATTAGACTTGGATATTTGTTTGAGATTTTCAGTCTATTTGGAAAAAGTTTCAAAGGAAAATTGGCTGGCTGGATTCATGGTCATATTCAGTGGCAGGTGATTCTGAGTTGTTAGTGTAGGTTTAAGATAAAATGGTGCTTTTGAATTCTCTGTGGGGCTGGGGAGTTGGATTCATGGTGAAGAGTATGTACTGTTCTTCAGGAGGACTGGTACCCTGCTTTCCAGGGTTTGATTCCCATCACCCACGTCTGTCAGGTCAGAACTACCTGCAACTTCATTTCCGGGGTGCTAACACTCTCTTCTAGCTTCTGTGGGCCATTGTGCACGTCCCTCAGATATTCTCACATTCTCTCTCTCTCTCTCTCTCTCTCTCTCCTCTGTCTGTAGCTCTGTCTTTGTTTCTGTGTGTCCCCCCCATGTCTGTCTGTGTCTCTCTCGTTTTTTGAAAAGAGTGATCCAGTCCTGGTTGGTGAAGTTTGGAATAATACTGTTAGACTTCAGCTCTTTCATAGCACTGTAAATAGGCAGTCTTCCTATGTATCTTGTGTGTACATGAAATAAGGAATGCTACATTAGGATATTAAAGAAGTATAGTAAAACAGATTAATGGGCCCCAGATCCAATAGATGCTGAGGTTTTGAGTTTTTATCACTAGGTAAGGGCTTCCTGTGGTTTTGTGTTTATAGTAGAGTTCTTCAACAATAGTTGAATAGCATGAGAGGTTTAAGATTTAAGAGGTTTTCTTGGTAAAGATTATAATAACTTGAGTAAAGAATAACTCACATTTTAAAAATATGGAATATTTGGTGCAGTGCCTGAAAAGTGGCCAATATGTAGTAAATGCTTGTTGAGTGAACAAGATGTTGATTAGGATTGAAAGAACATCTTGGGGATAATACTGACTTCTGTGACTACAGATCAGAGTAACAGGTCACTTGTTCAAATTTCACATTCCCTTAGAGACTGAGATACTTTTCTTTTCCATGGGGGAACCTTCTGATGGCTTAACTCAAATGGTAATCAGTCTGTACTTGAAATGGAATTGTTAGGGACACACGTCCCTTCTGGAGGTAAGGAAACGTAGATCAGAGGCTGAAGTTCTTACATGACAGTCCACATCAAGATTATGAGATTGCAGCTCTTCAATAACAGTCTTTATTCATCGTCAAGGCCAGTGGTGTTTTGCTCTGGGAAGTGGCCTGTTGAATAGTATCTTTGTATCATGCAGGAGTGATTAAGCATAGAGAGAGAAATTCATGGAGGACACAAAAATCCACACAGTGGCCAATTCTTGTTATGCCATTCACTGTTCTGGTTATCATTTTGCTTATTGAATAATGACGATAACAAAGTTGAAGTAGCAGAACTATTTGTGACTTATAAATGAGCCCCTACATTTTACTGAGTTGGCTATAGTTATTAGTAAGCGTGAGATGCCCTAGTTAATCTTAATGTAGGCAACTTAGAAAAGAAGATGCTTCAAATACATTAGCCTTTCTCATGTGTTTTTCTGAAGATAGGCTTTCTTTAGTATGCCCAATACGGTTGTAGCAATTGCTTTAAGACATGTACTACTACCATATATACACAAACAAACCCAAAATGTGCCTGAGTGGGATACTGTCTTCTATTTTTCATACGTTCAGTGAGTCGTTCATACAGATGGGCTCGGCAGATAAGACTATGGATGTTTTTAGAAACCATACCAATACAGCAGAGAGGAAACATGACAGACACTAAAGAGACCCTCTCAGATGATGAGTAATATATTTTTTATACTCATATTAATATTTCATTGGTGAGAAGGTCAAAATCTACATTTAAATGGAAATATTTAAAAAGCAGAAGCATAATATTTGGCTAGATGAAACACTGGGGATTTCCAAGCACTCAACCTGCACCCCTGTGTTTCTGGCTCTCCAGATCTGTTGTTTCTTAGAGTATCCTGGGATTTTTAATTGCTTCAGGCTTGAGGGATCATCTCAGCCCTGTATTTGGAGTTCTTCATTCTTTTTTCTGTTCTTCCATTTGACCCTTATTTGGGTTACATGTTTCCTAACATCAAACCTATGAATGGGGTCTCTCAGTACTGCTAGGATATATAAATATCTAGAACTCATTTTGCAAAATGGATATGGTAGGATTGTGGGGATGTGACCATCCAGGATGTCTGAAGTAAGAGAAAACCCAGTGTCCTGACGAAGACTGAGGAGTACCAGAAGCATCAGGGGTTGCTTATATCTAGGAACACACACCCAAACTCCGTTAACCCTTTATTTCCCTTTGCTGTTCATGGTGTATGTTACACTTAACCACAGCATCTCAGTTGTAAGGTTGATGGCTCTCTACATGTTGTTCCAAGAATATCATCTTCATGTATGCCAAGAAGGAGGAATGCCAAGAGCAAAGGTATCTTTCTGTTTATTTATTATATTTGGGACCCCAGTGTAAAAAAATTCCCTGAGAAACCAGAAGACTATTTCCTGCACCTCCTTGACCTGACTTGTAGTCTACTCCTGTTGTGATTTGAGAGTTAAATGTCCCCTACAGGCTCATGTGTTTGAAACTTCGTTCCTTGCTGATGGTGGTACTGCTCTGAAAAGTGGTGGAATCTTTAGAAGGTAGAATCTTCCTGGAAGAAGTGGGTCACCTGGGGGTGGGCCTAGATATTTCATAATCTTGTCCTACTTCCTTTCTGCTCTGCACTTTTTAATTTAGGATGCAGTGCGACCACTTAGACCTCATTACTGCCCCCATATTCTTTCCCTACCATAATAGCTTCTGTCCCTCTAAACTGTGAGGGACACATCACCCTTCTTTAAGTTGTTTCCTGTCAGGGATTTGATTACAACAATAAGATAAATAGCTCATACAGCTATTTTATCACCCCCCCAACCTACTGATAAAGGAAATAAAGATGACTGCAGTGGTTTGAAGCCATGTACTTGATCCTGAAATTGGTCTTGTAACCCTCAGGACTGTTGTTAAACAAAAGGTGTGGAAAGTGTGTTATGTGTTCTTAGCTAATCTCGTGATGCCTCTGAGTGTGTAGTGAATGGTCACAAGATAGTATTGTCACCAGTTTTTGAGAGATTGGAAGGTGTTTCTAGTTCCGGGGCTCTCACTCAAAGGACTGACATTAAGGGCTTTGCAAAACAAGCAAGGTGATTTTCTTTGAAGCAAACCTTTAATACAAATTAAAGAGGACTACATTATCAGGATTGATAGCAAGGCATAAAAGTGAGGATTTTCAAGGGCTCCAGGTTACAGCCTAGATCTCTTCTTATGGGGACTAAGGGAAGATGAAGCCTGTTTACTTGGTGGTTGTCTATTTTGATTGTTAGATTGGGTTAACAGTCTTTTGTAATGATGATGTATGTTCCATTATACCATGCATCTGATTTTAATTATCTATTATGTATTCTGTGTTTTAGTGAACCTGTATATGGGTGCATGTGCTTACATGTTTGGGGCAGAGTTCAACTTTGCATAGTATTCCTCAGAGGCTGGCTAACTTGTTAATTTTGAAATGGAGTATTTCTTTGGGACATGGAATACATTAATTCCTTTAGTCTGGATGGATATTCTGTCTCCAACTCCCTAGTACTAGGATCACAAATGTAAAGCACCATGCCTGGCTTTAAAAAATATGGGTTCTGGAGATCAGACTGAGTTCTTTATGCTTGCATGGGAAACACGTTACCATCTGATCATCTTCCCCAGACCCTTAAAATTCTTTCATTTTATGGTTATTTTCTGCTTGCTTGTTTGGTTTGGTGACTGCTTTTCTT
The DNA here is from genome assembly GCA_001685095.1 of Ellobius talpinus. Taxonomy (NCBI): domain Eukaryota; kingdom Metazoa; phylum Chordata; class Mammalia; order Rodentia; family Cricetidae; genus Ellobius; species Ellobius talpinus. The sequence continues at coordinate 49,714 of LOJH01000003.1, read as the reverse complement.
TCTATATTCAACATACATTTCTCAAAAGCATTCTCATATTCTCATCATTTGCCCCAACTAAGTGTAGTGTGACAGTAAAGAGGGGGAAAAACCATTTCTGACCAGTCTTGTGGCAGTTCTTGATAGGCAGCTGTTTTCCTGCAAGCCCAGAGCACCTTAGCCTCTTTGGCAGTCGTGGCAATGGATTTTACTGGTGTGTAGTTTGCTGAAATCTCTTTAAGTTTTCGAAAGTGACTTTGCAGGTTTTGAAGCATTAGACCTACTTTGTCTTGGTCTTCTTTTAGCCAACCTCTTCTCCTTAAGTCTGCCAGGCTGTAGGCCCAGAAGCATGGTGACAGATAACTTCTACTTTGTACTTCCTATAGACCAGGTGTGATACTAAGCATTTGGCGGAGGTGGGGGGCGTGCACGGAGCAGTTGTTGCTTCCTTTAATCGCCTCTCTGACTTTCTGTTCTTGGCTTTTGCAATTCCCAGTTTACAGATGAGAGGATGATGTGGAACAAGCTAAGTAATTTAAACAGCACCACAGTGTAGCTAGTGGTCAAGGCTCAACTGGAATCGAAATAGTTGCGCAGTAGAGTTCAAAAACTTAATCTTGCTGTAGACTTAAGGGATTTCTTTATTTCTTGCTCATCTTACATCTAATAATTATACAGGTGTTAACATTTTCACCTGTCCTCAGCCAGGTATCATGGCACCCAGGAATACTTGGGAATAGGAAAAATTGTCAAGGGTCTAGGAAACCCTCCATGTTTGCTACATGATGACTTTTTGGGAAAGCATAGTTCTCTTGAGACCCCCATCTATAAAAAAATAAAGAAAAACCTGTCATTCAAGTGACGTGTTAGAAGATACTATGCCAAGAGGACACATTATAAACCAGTATACCCTTCAAAAGAAGGTTGACTTGTTCTTTAATTCATGATTAACTTCATCCTGAGGTGTCGGAAGCACTTAGGGAGACAAGGTCTGATGTCCTCCTTTGAGGAATACTAAAGAAGGCCACAGGGGCAGGAGGTGTAGCTGAGTTGGTAGGAGCCTAGGTTCTGGGTTCAATGCTCAACATATGTCCATCATTCTAAGACTTAGGAAGTGTATACAGGAGAATTATAAATTCAGGTTTATCTTTGGCTACACAGTGAGTTTGAGGCTAACCTGTGTTGAGACCCAGTCTATAAAATATAGTCATACAGCTAACCAACTAATCAGTTACCTCGTAGGAATAAAAGCTGGACCTAAGATACCCATGGGAGGTTCTGTCATTGCTAATAGTTCATGGTGAAGACTTTACACTTCATCCTAAGTGCAGTGAATTTCGATTACAGTATGAACTAGGTTCCACCATGGGCTCTTAAAGCAGGACTCATTATGGACTCTGGAGTTTGATGTATTGATATTGTAGTATGAAAGTGGCTCCACTCTAGCCTCTAAAATGAGACTCATCATTGTGTTCAATACTAACGTGTTTCTGACCCCTCCTCATTCTTCTGTTCTTCCTTTACCTATTTTTTTGCTTTCTTCAGTTTGATTTGTTGTTCAAAAAGCCATTGTCCCAAAGTCATTGTCCCAGGAAGGAGCATTTATGAGCTTACTTTTATGATAGAGAACATTTGCTCCCTTGATACCCTTGTGAGGGCCTTCTTCTTTCCAGTAGATTTATTTTTCAGAGTAAATGTTGGGAGAAGTCGTCTAATTTACAGAGAGTTGGGAGACTGATATACATCGTAAAGACTGACAGTATTTAGACCATTAGAGATGGACATGTGTCTTGTTATACATTGTTACTTGCTATTGTGACAGCTGACTGATTATCCCTTTTTTATTCTTGAGTTGGATGTCTTTACCTGAGTTCCTATTCAAGTGAAGCAACTCCTCATAATATAGGGAGGCTGGTTGCAGGCTGTGCTGTATTGCCCCTAACCATAACCTCATTATGGGGTTGTAAATAGCAGTATAATGATGTCTCAGTCATTTGTTTTGATGTATCTGAGCTTTTAATAAATCAGCTTTAGCTTGCTTAATAGGAATCTGAGAGCAGAGTGTGCTCCTGCCAGCAGCTGCTAGTAAATTATAAAGCATTCATCTGTTTTACAAGGGAATTAAATGTTTGTTCTATTTTAAAGACTGTGACTAAATGAGAGAGAGAGAGAATAGGGTGACGTGTGTGTGCATGCATGTTCATGTGCACATGCATAGCAGGTTGTCTGCTCTGCTTCCCCTCTGAGGCTCAGAAATCCCAGCTTCCTGGGGAGCACCTGCAGCAGAGCCCTGTGAATTAGAGTCCCCTTAGGTAAACCCTGTCATTATCATCTGTGCTCCCTGTGTATCTCCAAAGCAGTAGTTATTGGATTACATTTTTCTTCCACTTCACAGGATCCTGCAAAATACACATCCCATTTCCCACTGATCTCTTGTAACCCCCCCCACCACGCACAAAAAATAAATAAATAAACCCGTGTAGAGAAGAGTAGCAGATAAACTATATATCTAGCATGACTGATTTTCAAGTATGTGTAAAATTGAGTTAGCCTATTTTATTTGATTTTTCTGTTTACCCTGGAAGTGGACTTTCCCCTCCTTTTTCAACACCATTGGCTTTCTTAAGAAAAAGCATCATAGTAAAGATAAACACAGATACAGGTAAGAAGGCTTCTAGAGATGGTGGCCACTTGGTAAGTTTTGACAAGTTGTATGGGCATTTTCAATTTATATTTCCTTTGTTTTTATTTTAAATTTTGATGTAATTGCAGACTCATGAGGAAACCCCAGACGTACTGTTCTAGTTTTGTTTTTGTTGCTGTGATAAAATTGTCCAACAAAGGCAGCTTACTGGAGAAAGGGTTCATCTCACATTTCCAGGTCATGGTCCATCCATGCAGGAAGTCACGGTAACAGGAGGGTGAAAAGACAAATCACACCCATAATCAAACGTACAAGAAAATAAGTAGTTCGTGTGTGAAAAGCTATCGAGAAGGAAAAGCAGATGGGGAACAAGAGACTTCTAAGGAGAATGCCTGCAGCGCCGGGCTCAGTGAGGACCATGGACCTTCTCTGTTTGCAGGCTGAGGTGGTCAGTGGGGAGGAAGCAGGAAAGGAAGGTTGGACAGTGTCATTTTTGGAGTGCTGTGGGTATTGCCAGGGGTAGCCAGTGAGTCAGTTAAAAGTGTCAATGTGATTAGTAAGTGTTACTCTGGGCTGGTCATTATCTCATGGGACACTAAGGCAGAAATCTAGAGAAAGAAATAGCTTTAGTTCTAGAAATGTTATGTAGTTACAGGAATTGTCACTCTCAACCAAATATGGCCCCTGGCTAACAATGGGTGCTTATTGCTCAATCAGATTTTAAGATCTTCAGTAGTCCAGGATTGAAATCCAAAGAATCTTGTTGAGTGATTGCTATCTGGTTGTTCCCACTCCAATTAAAACAATTAAAAAAAGAATTTCGTGTAGGCATATTCACAGGCTCACCTCATCTAGGCAACTCCACTTGAGGATATTGTTTTTCCCAAGTGATTCTGAGTTGTGTCATGCTGGTAATTAAAGCAATCATGTATGTTTTTAATGTAACTGTTTAAATAGTTAAATGTTAACTATTTAATAGTGTGGAGGGAATCACCTAGAACAACATGCGTGTATGGTTTATTTTCGCTATGTCACTTGTGGGTGTTGATCACTGAAGTGAAGGTGCAGGGCCGGTCACCCCAAATGTCTTTCTGGTGGTATTTCAATACCTCCCTGTGCTGTGGGATAAACCTTTTGTACATTGTGAATATGTTGTTCTCGTCAGTTTATAACAAAATCTGCTTTGACCTATCACAAGGCATAATATAGCTAGGCCTTCGGAAAGACATACTGAGTCGAGAAAGATGTGTGCCAGCTGCTCAAGAAGCAAGATGTCAGCAGACCTGCAACGCCATGGCCACGTGGTAATACAAAGATGAATAGAAATGGCTTAATTTATATGTAAGCCAGTTAATAATAAGTCTAAAGTATAGGCCAAACATTCTGTAATTAATATTAAGCCTCTGAGTGATTGTTTAGAAACAGCTGTGGATGGGGCGAGACCGAGAAACCTCTGTTTACATTCCTGACAGTGTCCCAGCCACAGTCTTAACTTAAAGGCAGTTGTCTATCTTCTTTCTATCATAAATTTTTACTTTTTAGAAATTATATAAGTCATCATTTTATTAATGTAAGTCATTTTATTTTATTACAGAATATTTAAGCAAAGGTAGTTTTGTATTGAAACCAACCAGAATAGCTGGAACTAGTTATTAAGGAAAGGTGGAGCTGATCTGGAAAAGCTACATACAATGTGACATACCATTGTCGCGTCCGTCTTGAAGGAGTTCCCCCAGCAATATGATGTCACTTAGTGTTTTCTTTTAATTTAGACAAAAAAAGTTAACCGGAAATACTTCCTAGTGTACGTCTTCTGCCATTTTTGGCTGCGGGTAAGAATGATGCATTTCTTTTCTTCTGGTTCTCTTTATCCCTGAAGAATCATTCATTCACTTTCCACATTCTGTTTTTTTCCCTTTATTGTATGTACTGAAGTGTTTTTTTTAAACTTTGGAAAATATTTAATGTAGAAGTTAAACTGTAGATTCTACTGAATGATATTGAACATATTCAGAAGGTCATTATCAATCCCCACACTGTATTTCCCGAACATTTTTGTTACTCAGAAACTTGGACTTCATGATGCCTTTCACAGCCCCCATTAAGCATCCCTTGCTATGTCTCTGAATTTTCCTATTTTAATTATTTTATATAAGTAGGATAATAATATTCGCCGTATTGCCTTGTCTTTCTTGGCATATTTAAAGTTTATGATGTCATAGCATGTATTAGGATCCCCTCTCCTCCTCTTTTTTCTTCTTTGAATCTCTCACTCAGCTATGCTTCCTGTGAGCTTCATCCCTAGCTTGCTTACTTTTGCTTACCTTCAGACAGGGTCTCACTAAGTGGCCTAGGGAGTCTTAAAGTTGCTCTGTAGGCCGGACTTACACAAGGCATCTTTTTGCCTTGTCTTCTCAAGTGTACTACTGGGCAAGGAAGTACTTGTGTCAGTATTGAGTGTGTGTGAGCCACGTTTTGTTTCTCCATTTGTCTCTTGGTGAGACTACTTAAATCCACAGTCCTTGTGGGATTGAATTCAGGGGCTTGTTGCGAAGTAGATATGAAAGTCTTGTTCTGCACTCAGATTTCTCAGGTGTTATCCTTGAAACACAAAGCTGAGGGACATTGATGCTCTGGCAGGCTGGGCTCCTCACTCAGCCTTTGCTGATGTGCCTGGGGTTCAGTGCACATACTGAGAGAGTGTTCAGGATGCATCAGAGCTTTTGTAAATATTTTATTAATCTTCCTCTTTTCTAACACTGAGTCCACAGGCACTCTAGCCTTTTCTTGGAACTTTCATCTTTGCTTCTTAAATTCTTGATTTTCAGCTTCTCATGTGCTGGATTATATGAATCACAAGGAAATCCCAGGGATCTCATCACTTTGTAGCACTTTGAGTTCTAAGTAGTTGTGCATTCCCTTTCTCTCCCCCCTTTTTGTATATGTGCATATGGTTCTTGTGGAAGCTATGGCACAACTTTAGCTGCCATTTCTCAGTTTCCATTCACCTTGTATTCTTTTGAGACATGGTCTGCCCTTACCTTGAAACTCTCTATTCATCAAGACTGGCTGGTAAGTGAACCCCAGGAACCTGCCTGTCCAGGTCTTCCCTGCACTAGAGATCCAAGTGCATGCTACCATGCCTGGCTTTTTGATTTGGGCTCTGTGGCTGGAATTCAGTTCCTCATTCTTTTGAGGCAAGTTCCATAATAAATCAGTTTTGTGTATTATAAGTGAAATATTCCACCCTTTCACTGCAGATTATGTGTAAAATATGAATTATGGAAGCAACCACCTACATCATAGTGTTGCTATGACACTTAAATGAGAGCATCATGAGAAGGAAGTAAAGTAAGATAAAAGTGAAATGAAAGAGAAAGAGCTCTTGACAAACTGCATTTGGAGGCCACGTATTATATTTAAGTGGCATTTGGAAGCCAACTGGCTCCTGAGTGAGAATTTCAGGCTGTGAGAGGTTCCTGCCTAAGAATGGAAATCCATTGAGAGATGGCTAAGCTGTTTAGTGCACCAGCACACAAACACACACACACACACACACACACACACACACCCCTCTAATTGAAGAATGAGATTCCGTGCACACTCTTTCTACCTCCCTCTTTAGTTTTGTTCACACTTGCTTTTTGTTTGGAATACCCCACCACAATTCTAGGTAGTGACACATTTATCAAGTACCTTGTAGTTGCCAGGTATGATGTGCGTTTCAGTGGTTTTCTAAATTCATTGACTTAGGTGCTGTTACCCTGTGCAAGTAAGGAAACAGAGACTTAAGAGATGTCTAGTCCCTTCCTCTGATTGCTCAGCCAGGAAGTGGTAGAGCTGAGATTTAAATTCAGCTCCTTGAGTTTAAAGAGTCCTGTCAAAAGAACTAGGCTTTGCTTCTTGTTTTTATGCTCCCTTGTCCATCATCTACATGAGTTATTTAAACCTTGTTTTTGGATGCTCAGGACTTGTCAGAATTCCCAAGCACAAATGGGTGTGGTAGATCCACTTGTTATTCCAGCACTTAGGAGGCAGACACAGGAGGAGTATTTCAAATTTTTGGCTAGGGCTGGAGAGATGGCTCAGAGGTTAAGAGCACTGCCTGCTTTTCCAAAGGT